>JASDQU010738969.1:304389-320774 GCA_032191745.1 Picea mariana | reverse complement strand
TTAAAAGAATCATAATTGTTTAAGCTTAGGTACAACTGAGTCACCCCCCCCTCTCAGTTGTCCAACAAAATCCCCCCTGGATCCCAAATCATTCTCTGGAGCTGTTCATCCACTCCATTCTACTGCTGTTGTTGCTTCCGTGCTGCTGCTGCTGTTGATTCTCTTCTGCCCAGCCTCTCCTTGTTGGCAGTCTCTGCTGACCTCAACATCAGCCTTCTGATCTCTTCTATTACTTCATCCAGCTGCTCCAGTGGCTGGCTCTGTTTTTGCAGTCTCCCCAACTGCAAAAATTTTCGGCTCATGGGAAGATCACTGTGATCTCCCATGCCTTGTTCATAAGCTTCCAACTTCACCTGTTGGATGTGCATGCTCTGCACTTTCACCCTCTCTTCTAGGGCTTCTATCTATTCATACAGATCAACCAAACTAATGTTGTCTGCCTCTTCTTCTTCTGCTGCTGCAAACTCCCCTGTTGCAGTCTTTTCAGCTTCCTGGCTGAAAATACTGAGCCAATCCTCAGAATGCTCACCATCCTCTTTATCTTCTTCTGCTGTCAGCTTCAGTGCTACATCTTCTTCAGCTTCCTAGCTAAATATGTTGATACATTCCTCCGAATTCTCATTTTCTTCTTCGTCGGCTTCTGCTTGGGCAGTCTCAGATATTTTCTCCAATTCCTCTTTCCTGACAGTCTCAACTGACTGTTCTTCTGCTGTTGCTACACCTGCAACATAGATTTCTGCCTCCTCCTGGGAAAGTGGTAGGAATACCTGAATCCCCCCAATCATCAGAATATCCCTCAGATCCTCCTCCATTGTCAGCTGCTGCACCTGCTGATCCAAACTCACCACTGAGTTTATGAGACTCTCAGACAGTCTCATCTGTTCTATCAGCTCCTCAGGCTGATTCCAACTCATTTGCTCATCCCTGCCCACCTGGTAATATGGGATTCTTTCACTGTCCTCCTAGAATATTATGAGATCAACCGAACCCATCTTCATCAGCACTCCTTGCTGAATTGAGCTCACCTTTGAGTCCATGAGACTTTCAGACAATCTCGAATGCTCATCTCTGCCCACCTGGCAATCCGAGATGCTTCCGCTACCCTTCTGGAAATCTTCGAGATCCCGCAGTGACCTCTTTTCATTTCCCACCTAGAAAATTGAAATTCCTTCGTTGTCCTCCTGACAGTCTGTGAGATCCCATAGTGATCTCAATTCTTTGCCCTCCTGGAAATTAGGAATTTCTTCTCTGCCCTCCTAGAAGTTCTTGAGATCCTCAGCTGATCCCAATTCATTCTCCTCACCGAGAAAATTTCCAGTCTCTGGTTCACATATCTGAATCATTTCTTCTTCTGGTCCATTGAGGTTTTTAGCATACCTCAACCATCTTTTTAACAGCCTGCGTTGTCTTATAACAATCAACTCCTTAACTGGCCATTTTATCTTCAGCTTCTTCATGGGCCATTCACGCATCCATCTCAACCTCCTATCTTTCCGCATTCACAGTTCAAGATTTTCCATGTCTGCCTTTAATTCATAGAGATCTTTATCCATTTCTGCAAGCTCTTCTGCCTTTCTCTTCCTTCCAGCATGCCTATGGCCTTCAGTAACCATGGTGTTGTCCCTGTCTTCTTTCCTAGCAAACCTGCTGCTGTCACTTTGCACTAAGAGTGTTACCAGCTTCATCTTCCTACAGTCTCCCTGACTACTTCTCGATTGTTTCTTGCCCACGAATAATCACCACAGAGTCCTCAGCAACCCTATCTTCCTTTTTCCTTCTCCCTCTACTTGGAGTATACAAACAAAGTTCTAGCTCTGATACCACTTGATGGCATGAGAAAAGATGTGATCCACCACCTCGTCGTGCCCTCCCTGCTCACAGGATCATTCTCATTCGTTCATGAGCCAAAGTGTCTCCTAGGACTCCAAATGGAATCTCTGTGAAAACCCGATCCATAGGTCCTTCATTCACCCGCATGACTTTTCTGCACTAAGCCGTGATCATCCCCGACTCAATATTGGGTTTCGGGGTTTCATGATTCCCGATTTCAAGAGTTCTTGTACTCTTGAATCCCCGATCTCCGATGAGCTCTCTTCCGGCCTTAGCCCTTCCTAGCTATGTTCTGGTCCATGTGACCGCTAATTCATAAGACCGCAGCCTTATCCTTCTTTTGGGGTTTTGGACTTCAAAATCCCGATGTGCTCCAACTCCCATTATCCCTTTAAGATAAGCTCCTGGTCCACGTGACCGTTATCCCCGTGACCGCAGTCTTATCACTCGTCGGGGTTTCGAGCTTTTCAATGCCACAATGCATTGGCTCACGAGATTCCCAATTCCTTGAATCCTGACTCTCTGATATGTTGACAGCTCACCCCCACACACGATGAAGCTTCACTCCTTATCCAATATGCTGACAGCTGGCCCACAATGGCACTTCTCTCCTTATCGGGGTTTCAGACTTCGTGATTCCAAAATGCCCAAACCTCTTGTCACCAAGATTCCCAATATCCCGATGACCAAAATGCCTATAGACGACTTCCTATCGGGACCTTCCCCAATGGCTCTAATTGTTGTCGTGCGTCATTTCTAGATGGACGGTCCTGATTACTCCTCGCGATTTCGCGACTTCTGATGTCTTGGACACCTCGTCCTCAAGACTCGTGAAACGCCGATCCTTGACTCTCTTCAGATCTCTGCCATGTGCCCCAACCTATTGGATGGTCCAGATCTGATCTCACTGTTTCGAGACTTGTAGTGCCCCGATTCCCTCGACCTCAGAAACTCCAATTTCCTGAGTGTCGATATCCCGATGGCTACTCGACCCACCTCTATGAGCTAGTGCTCGGATCTTCGAAATGGATGATCACGCGACATGCATCCTCCCTCAGATGGACGATTGTGATTCCTTCGTTGTTTCAGGACTTCTGATGTCCTGACTTTCACGACCTTGAGAACTCCGATTTCCCGAGCGCCTATATACTGACTCTCTTTGGATTTCTGACACCTGTCTCCCCAATGGACAGCTCAAATTATATCAGGGTTTTCACTATGCCGATATCCCGGCTCCTAATGCCTCGATCTCCACCATGTGTCTCCACTAACGGACGGTCCAGATCTTCCCCGAGACTTTTCCTATAGAAATTCCCGATCTCTTGTCCTCGTAACTCCCGATTTCACGAATGTCGATATCTTTCTTTTTTTTTTCTCCCACAAATGGAGAATATATTGGATTCCCTCCTGGCTATCCTTCTTCCTCAAGAAATCTCTTGCTAATCTCTATTAGGGTGTTTAGCAACCCTGTGAAGATCCTTCAGTGGATTCTTCCTTCAGAATACGGAACTCAAAAGAGTTATCTTCTCTTCTGTACCTGTCTGCACACCTACTCAAATGCCCACTTAGTAGAGTGTCTTTCCACATAGAAAGTTCAACAGTTATTTCCTCTTGTGCACCTATGCACCTGCTCAATGCCCACCTGGCAGAGCTCTCAGAATCCTTAGATGATTCTGTTCCTTCTGTCTGAACTCACAACAGAGTTCCTCCGACTGCACCTTGTGCCTGTGCTCAATGCCCACTTGGCAGAGCTTTACAGAACTCACAGCTAAGTTCTGTCTGCAACTGTGTCTTCTCCCACACAGTCTTGCCTCTAAGGTATTCAACAACCTTGAGGTATTCTCCTAAGTTGTTGATTCCAGTTCTTGTGTCGCAACACGTCTTTGTCTGAACCCGCAGTGTTCAGAAGTGCATCCTCTGTGCACGGCTATCAGAACCCGCAATGCTCTGTCACACCCTCCTGGTGTGAAGCCTCAAAGACCTTTACCTGAAATCAAACACAACCCTGCAAATGTACAACTACAGTATACATCTACAGCATAAAATGGAACACTCACAGACATTCATTCAACACAGAATATTGCAGGAAAAAATGCTCTTTTTATTAAATATGGAAAATGCCTGTATTTACAAGGTATTCCTGAGCACGGCCTGTAACAAGGTCTCGGCTCTTCTCTTCTTCCAACCACTACAGCTACTCCCCTCCAAAATGAGATCTCTAATCTCTTTTACCTGAGGGGGCTCTTAGAGCTCTCCCCTCCAATCTACCTACCTTATTCAATTACATTGAATGGGCTGTCTAGTCCGCTATCGGATCTAGATATCAGCCATACAAACATTAATGGCTGATCTTATTCTACAGCCTGCACAAAGGCACAGCTCTACAGCTCACCATCTTAGACATTTAATTACATTGAATTCAGATTTTAAATGAGGACTGCGCCTCTCTTCAGCTTTGAATGCACATGCTCGACGTGGCTGGCTAGATGGCTGACGTGGAGAGATGCTCCTGCATCAACTAGGCAACTTATACTCTCTTAAGTATTTCCACATGACATTCTTTAAGCATTATGGAGAATCTAATTCTTCATTCTTGGTGTTTGAAGATTGTTGTGAATTTTGTGAACATTTCATTAAGTACCTTGACTTTTTTTTTTGGTAATGAAGACTGTATGAATGATGAAATCATAGAATCCATTTATGAATATTCATCCCAAAAACAAATAGTAGCCCCTCCTTTGGCTGAAGATGAACCTGATCAAGAAATTGTTGCTAAAATTCATTTTCCTTCTCCTGAACTTGATGAAGATATTCAACAAAATTTCTAGCAAGACAAAGTGCTTCAAAGTTGTATTTCTTCCCCTGTGAATGATGTGGTTGTTCAAATTTTAAGTGGTTTAGACATGGATGAGGGTTCTAAAAATGCATCTATGGAGACTTCAAGCAGTGAACCAAAAAATGACATAAATTTTCAGGAAAGAAACAAAACAATGTATGCCACTTTTCAATCAGAAATACAGAAAGATAATGAAGAGGCAGTTGTTTTATTTAATTCCTTTGAAAATCATTGTTTTGAAAATGCATCCATGGGAACTCTAGACTGTGAAATAGTTCATGATGTTAGCTTTTTACATTTGCAATAATATTATGAACATGAACTTATTTCCCTTAATTCATTTAAAAGTCAAAATGATAGTCCTCAAGCAAAATTCCCAAAGATTAATAAAACCAAATCAGAATTGTTTGATGAACAAGAGGATAGCCTTGATGCACATAATATGACTGTCATATTTGAAGATGTTCAATAATGTATGAATGTTTTTGTTGATATGCATTGAATATTAGACAAACCTATTGTTTCCTTTTCATTTGAAAATGTTCTCAAAACTGAAGAAATAAAGAAAGAACAACAAACACTTATGAAAGAGGCTTGTCTTTTTGTTTTTGTTCATTAAGAAGAAATGTTTTTTCATGGTTTTCAAGATCTTTTGGCCATCCTATTATAGTCATCAGTGAAGGAGGAAATTGTTTCATTCATAAGCTCAGATTTTGGATTCAATTTTTGTTTTCAGCTGCCATCTTTTACATTTGTCTACCTGCTTAAGAAAAATGTGAGCAGAGGACAATCAGGAAGCCAATTTCTTGAGTGGCTGCATTGGCACTTTAGCATTTCTTGATTGAGTATTCAATTCAACAGTTTTAGAGTAGATAGGAGTGTGAAAATAATCTTGATGGTCAAGCAATTTTCAGTTTGGGTTTTCAGCAATGTATACATTCAGATTGTAGTGGTGTATTTAGTGTTCATTTTTCAGTTGAGAGCAGTGTATAGACTTTAGTTTTCAGTGGATATTGGTGACACATCAGAGCAGGGTACACACATGTTTTGGGAGCATCCCAATGGATCAGGCATTGGGTCTACGATTTCTTTGCTACCTCACTGGGAGGATATCATCCCCATTGGAGCCAATGTTATCACATGCTAATTTGTATTAATTTTTCCAAAGCATCTTGCCCTTGTGCTATCTTTCCACTCAATTTTTAAAACTTTTTCACTAGCTTCGTCAAGATCCCATCTCCTAAATCCTTCACTCGATTAATCATCCAAAATAGCCAGGTCATCCATGAGTCAAAATTGGAAAATATCCCAAACCTATATCTAGACTTAATGATTATCTAAATCCCTCAGTTCTATCACTTCATTCATTTTTACCCTTATTATCATATTCTCGTTGAAAATAAAAAAAAATGGTTCCTTTTATTAAGCTTAATCTCCCTTATCCTATCCACAAAGTCATGTGATGAGCCTCATATGCCCAAAGTCCTTAGAAAAATGGAAAAAGGTTTATAATTATTAATATAAATATTTAATCCATGATTTAGTTCATGACCTCATGTCAAGTCATGGGCACGAATATCAATTTTTAATATTGAAAAGTCAAAGGGTGGATGGAGGGCGCATATCCATTTCGAGGGTTGAAAGTGATCGGGAGTTATGTTTTTGAAGTGGTCCTGAAATCCAAACCATTTTTTTGGTGTTGGGATACATGTTATTACTTGGTGCATTTCAGGAGATGTAGTGGTAAGTATTAAACCACTCTCTGCAAGCTCTGAAATACTATGGTAAAAATTTACTATATGATTTGGTTTCATAAACGTGCGACATATGAGGATATTTTTTCCAGGAGTACATTTGTTGTATTAATATTCATAATACATTTCAGGATTTTACCCCATTTCCCAATGTTTTCTTCCTCTTGTTTGTCCTACCAACCCTTTTAAAAACCTAAACAAACCTGTCCTATTGCATAATCTGACCTCTGTGTGTCCATTTCCAAATATTTTTTAGTATTTTCAGTCTCTACATGTTTGAGAGAGCCCTCTTCGGTTGGAAGGGTCAGAATACGACCTAAAGTTGGTTTGTAGGTTACCTTGACATTTCTTTGATGTAGCCAAAATAAAATACCAAGTGCTAACACACCCAACATATAGTAGGTGGTGGCGAAGTCAAGATCTTTCTCATAGATTTGGGGCCATCTAGAGGTCTCATGGTCGTAAGAGTCTAGCACTGTGGTGAGGATTGCAACTGGAGGTCATCTGAGGCAATCAACGATGCAGTTGGTACTTCCTTTCTTACACTTGATGTTGAGGTGGAATTGTTGCAAGTATGTGGACCACTTCTCATGGCAGTCATACTGCAATTTTCCTTGTGTCTGCATGAACTACAATGACTTATGATCAATGTGGATGATTGTCTCCTTCCTGAGAATGTAATGTCTCCACTGGTGGTAGGATTTCACAATGGAGTACATCTCTTTTTTAATTAGGGTACTTACTGATGGAATATGATAGTGTCTCACTATGATAGGCCACGGGGTGGTTGTGCTGAGTCAAAACTATGCCCACAAAATTTTTCTCCATCTCAAAGGGCTCTTGCAGGTTGGGTAATGAAATAAGTGGGGTTGAACACAAGTTCTGCTTCAAATCATCAAATGCTTGTTGTTGGGAAAGTCCCCACACAAATTTTTCCTTACCACCACCCCTGGTTACTTGGTTGAGGTCCCATGCAATATGGGAGAATCCCAACATGAACCTGCGATAGAAATTGGCAAGGCCTAAGAATATATGAATATCAATGAGCATGGTTGGGGCTGGTCAGTCATGGATGACCTAGATATTGGTTGGATCCACATTCACAACGTGCTTATCAACAATGTAGCCTAAGTATTGGACCCTGTGTTGAGGAAAAGATATGAAATGATATTACTCAATCATTTTCAGATATCGCTTAGCTAAAGCAAGATAGACAGGAATATCACCCTAGATTTATAGCCATCAAAATTAGTATCCTAACTCACAAGTATTGTTTAAAAGTGCTTAGGCTGGTTTTTTATAAATAAAAGCTTGCTGAAAAATTCATTATTAATGTAATTTTCTGAACATATCAAATGCTGGAATAAATATAGAGACAGAAGTAAAGACACCAAGTCAATAATCAGAACAGATGAGACATAAATCAATTATTTATTTCATTCCAATTCATCAAAGAATCATTCCCTTTACAAAATTTCCTGAGGAAGTTTTGGACCAAATTCAAACTTTGATGTCCCTGATGAAACATGCATAAGGAATTCTGACAAAAAATAAAAAAACTGAACTTTAAAGCTGGATCAACTTGCCACATATTGTTGCCCACTCGACTCTGCACAATATCCTTTGTTAGTCATGAAATCTAATTCACAAATAAACAAGTCTACATAGACTATCAAAGATAGATCAACACCTTTGAAAAACAAGTGTCTAAATGATGTAATTCAACCCTGAATCTTGTTGTCTACATTAGGACCCTACTATCATAAAAAATAATTAGGCTTATAATGAATTAAGGAATGAATGAAAATTGAACTATCTCAACAAAAACTCAAAGAGAAAACCTTAGTATGCTTCTCCTTCTATTCTCCCCTTGTTCCTCCCTTTCCTTTTTCCTTTAAGCAAATTAGAATTGGTTGAATTAGTTGAACTACTTATTCAAGTTAACTAAAACTCAACCAATTTTTTAGTTAGGGGGAAAATTAATAAATCATAATAAGGGTTTTTAAATAAATAATAACTAGTAGATGGGATCCCTTGTGACTCCCTTTAGCTTTTAACAATCATAACACAACTAGTTAATTAAAAAAAACATCCCTCCTTGTGACTCCCATCACCACAGTCATATTTAACAATTTATCTCAATGATATTTGAAATTATTTCCAAAATATACTACTCATATATCCAAAAATATCATGTTGTCCAAAATTTCAGAAGTCAACTGTTCTCAACAATTAATAAATAAAAAACTTAAAATCCATATTTCCCACTCTGGGAGGCAATCCTTCCCTTGTTGTTGTTGTCACCTTTTGATCTCTCTAAATTTTCCTTAGGCTATGTGGAGCCTTTAGGCCTAATCTCGTTGATCACATGAGAGCAATCCTCCCTTAAATGCATACGGGAGGACGTAGATTTTTCAGAGCCATTGGAGGGTGAGGAAGGGGTAGCAGTGGATTTTCCTTTGTCAGGGGCATGGTGGGCCTCGATTTTCAACCTTTTTCTTGCATGGGAAGATTGAACTGGTGAGTGGACAGGAGAAGCTTGGACAATTTGATTGATGATCGAAGGAGCAGGTAAAGACAAGTTAGGCCAGCCACAATGTTGGGATACTATCAGGTGGACAATCTCTTGCCATCCATCGTTTTCGAGAAATTCAGGTTGAAGTGAGACATGAGGATGCACAAGGACACCAGGGGCCTATGGGGCTTGTAAGGGAGGCCTGTTGGGCCTAGGTTGGACCACTCCTTTCCCAATCCAATTAAAAAATCCATCTTGAAATAACTAGCCTAACTCTTGCGAGTCTGCATCAAAGTGTATGGAGAATATTGGCCTTCTAGGGCCCTTGTTCCAATTACCTCTCCCTCAGTTACCTCTGTCATGGCTACCTCTACTGAAAAAAAGCTCATTCATGTATGCATAATTGATTAGAAAATAGTTTCTTTAACCACCATACATGACAACTCTTTTAAAATATGAAATAAAATTTGGCTCAACAACATATGAGACTCATGCAATCCAATCCATACAAATTGTTTAATAGTTGTCAATGAGCAGGGGGTGAACAAAAGGTTCTGGGATATGCGAGGGGTTGTATTGAGCAAAAAATATCAAAATGAGGGGAAAATGATCATGATTACTGCTCACAGACAATAAACAATCAATTTGTAGTGTAAACCAAAGAATATATCACTGTAATCCATCTTAAACTGTCACAATACAAAGTTTCCTTTAACTGTAATTAAATTTTAGGAGCAAGGAGTGGATAATGAATATGGGAAGGTGAGGGGATTGTAATTAGCGAAAAGTTAAATAATGGTAGGGGAAAAATAGCGGATACTGTTTGAAAAATTAATTAATTAATCCATAAAACAATTATGTATTCAAAACCACTATCCCAGCTTCAATTAAAAATTATTGTGGTCAACTTAACCATTTTTGTGTGTTAAACTTGTTTCATTATCCACATTTAAATCTTTAACACTTTAAATTAACACAGTGTTATCATAATCAAAATCAATATGCATTCCAAACAACATGTACAAAGAATTATGTTTCCTCTCACTTCTTCCATTTAATATTTAAAACAAATTCCAATGAACACACAGTCATTTGTTTCAACTTTGTTCAGCATCAAAACCATCAACCATTGTCCATAAATTATTTCCTCAAATCGAACATAGACACAAGCTCTTTTAGAAACGTACCTGACTCCAATCCTTTAATCAATTTAACAATTGAATTGCAATGAAACCATACCATTATAGAACCCATGCCCGTCTCTAATGGTGCAATAAAAAGATATGATGCATGATATCCATAAAACATGCATAGTGGACAACCAAGCCACAACTATCAACACTTTAAATTACAATAATCTTGATTAAGCAATTAAACACACAGTAACAACGACCGTCATTTCAACTTATACCATGCTGTAGGAGAATGCACAGACCAATGCATAACACAAGAAGCATTTCTGAGACTTAATCAAACCATAAAATAATGTTGAGTTACAAATACAACTGCTACAACACAAGAAGCGACAACTGTGTGCCCATTTCATTTCTCAAATCAACCTATTAACCATGATGAGCTATCGATTCAATTGTCACAACAAAAGAATGTTGCGACAATATACCAATAATCATTTCCTATTATACTGTGTAATCAACTTTATAAACAGAGACAAGTCAATAATCAAACCACTGTCGATGTTATTCCAACAACTCATAACAATCAACAAAATACCCGACAGGATATCAATGGCTCAATTTATCAAAATCAAACTCTAAATAATCAAGGTTCGCTCGGTGTAACCAACACAGGGAGACTGGAGTTGACCATACCAACAACAGACGAGAACTCTTCAAAACAACAAGGTGGACACACGACCACATAACCATTAACTCGTATGATAAGGTGACAAATCGACCTCAGGTAGGGGAGACTATGAACATAGGATCAGAGGTTCCTTACTGGCCAACAAACAACATCGAGAACATGCAGGGCATAACCCTCGTGGTTATCCCCAAAAATCCAAAAACCCACTATAACCAACTTGTACAGAAACCAATAACATAAAATGAGCTCACGGCCAGGTGGAAAATGATATGCAGTGACCCAAGGTGGCTTAAAATCAAACACAACAACCCCATAGCACCAAGTATGACCGAGAAAGGTTACAAGACTGTGAGGAGATGACCAACAAGTCCAAATCAAATGAAACCCTCCAACAAAAAACCCATAGATACAACAGAGATCCTTCATGGCTTCCACCACATACAATAGTAAATGAAATCATGACTTCAACCATCCATTTTTCCATTTGCAACAAATACCACACAACAACCATTCCAAAACAACACCATGAGTTTACACAGTTGTCAACCTTAAGAAAAGCTCAGACCAATACATTACTGACCCAAAATTGATTTCATAAACATAGATATTTCATGGATGGCGAAAAAAAATACCTGTAACCAGATTTGCCTTAAAAATGTGAGCTTGGTTGAGAAGTTCCTTCCTTCCCTAAATATCAGAGCTTAACCATAACAAAAAAAAATTGAACAATAGCCAAGATAGGGCGACGACTAGTGGGGGAAAGTATGGAGTGATGTGTAGTAAATGCATGTCACTTCCATCCTCTTCCTCACTCAATTATGTAGTACACGCTATCCAACCATCAATTAATCCATTCAATAATCCATGCTTCGAAACTAATATCCATTGCTTGCCAAATGTGTCACCCAATTTATACTAACCAATGTGCAAACATACCATAATGTATATCAAATGCACCTTCGTATCACTCAATAACATTGTATAGCCACTAACATTGCTAGTTAGGACTGACATCAACCTTTTTAAATTTCAAATGCATATAGTGTAGCATAGTAGCGTAGTTTAGTTTCTTCTCAGATTTTTTCATAGCTCTCTTTTCTATTGCTCTTATTTCTTGTTATAACTAACATGTGTCTTGTGCAGGTACAACATGTGACGATTCATGGCTTAAATAGCAATGCCATAACCATGAATATAATCCATTCATACATAAAATTTAGAGTTTAGAGCAACGAAACCCACACATAGCATGCATTATCCATCCGCCATTATGTTGCAAATAAAACCAATATTTCATCATCAATCATGTAGAACCCTATAAGCAATGTCGAACAACAACATAAATATCAAATAAGAACCTGATCTGATCCTCCAATCTACAAGGGGGTCCCACCTACTAGTATTATATATATCATTAGCTTATAAATAATAGGCGTTTAGAAACACTCTGCGGGCGAAATCCTCGTTGTGATTTTTATCGTCAAAAAACTGGCGACTCCACAGGGAATTTTTTTTTCAACAGATTTAGAACTCAGAAAACATGGTTTCACAGACCAAGAACAACAGTTCAAGAAAATATAACCAAGAAGATTATGCAAAAAAGGGAAGTAAGCAGATTTAATGGAAAAATGACCGAGAATTTGGGAATAACTCATGAAAAATGTTAAGTATGAGGGGGTTTATCCCTGTATGCATAATCATTCAACCATAATCTTCTCTTTACTTCAATGAGAAAAATTTATGGACTTTCTCTTTTAAATTCTCAAATGGATGAAGAAATGGAAAGCAGAAGCAGAAGATAACCAATTTCTTTATAAGACAACAGTGAAAGAAGATAACAAATTCAAGTGTGTTTTTAGGGGGAACATCATAACAACTATGTAAGCTTGATTTTCATTGACTAAAAATACCTTGCAGGAGCGTCACTGTGGTAGCACTGATCCAATATCTTATTCATGACCAAAAATCAACTAAAAGATGGAAAATCAATAAAAATCATGACAAAATTATGAATACAATTTTTAAAACAAAAGAAAATAAAATGACAGAAATGCAAGAGAAACAGAAAATTGTAAAAATAGAAAGCATAAATTAAACTACTGTAAAAGAAGAAATGAAAAACAATGGGAAAAATGAAAGCAGATATAGACTACTAATATACAGAAAATCCAAACAACGTTAAAACTTTCAAGTTGGTTCCACTTAATGTTTCAAGTGAGAACTGTTAGTGTTGTAGGAGAACAATTGCTCCTGTAAATCCTTTAGAATGCAAGAGTTAGTACCCAGGACAAAAACAATCTTGAAAGGACCCAACCATAGTTTTTGAAATTTTGAATGTCTTCCCCTATCAATGTGAGCTGAATCCCACAACAATACTTTTTCATTGAGTTTAAATTTGACGATCTTGACACTCTTGTTGAAATACTTCTTAACAGTCTGTTGTCTCCTTTTTATATTATCCAAGGCAAACATCCATTTCTCTTCCAAAGCTAGGAGTGCTTTTATCCTTTGAAAAACATCAGAAGAATTTAATTCCTCAATCTGTAGCATCAACCTTAACGAAGAAAGTTCTAGCTCGGTAGGCAAGAGGGCTTCTTGACAATAAACAAGCTAGAAAGGAGTGAAACCAGTGCTTACCTTGGTGGTAGTTCGATCTTACCATAGGGCATAAGTGAGGAGAGTGTTCCATTGACGAGGCTTATCTTCGATGAGCCTTTTGATGATTCTCACCAGATTTTCATTGGTAGACTCTGCCTGCCCATTCCCTTGGGAATAATAAGCTAATGAGGTGAAATGTTTAACCCCCAACTTAGCTAAAAATATGTTCAGCTTAGAAGAAATGAAAGAGGGACCATTGTCTGTAATAATTTCCAATGGAAGACCAAATCTAGAAAAGATGTTATTCTCAAGGAAAGAAATCACCTGATCGTCTGTTGAATTCTTAAGTGGGACAACTTTAGCCCATTTTGTAAAATAGTTTGTGGCTGTCAAAATAAAAACTTTTCCTACTAAAGATGGAGGATTAATAGGACCAATAAAATCCAATCCCCACTTTGAAAAGGGAAAGTCTGGGAGGATAGGTTGTAATGGCATGGATGAAAGGCATTCTTTCCCAACAAATTTTTGGCACTTGTCACAAGATTTGGAGAAAACATAAGAGTCACGAAATATTGAAGGCCAGTAGTATCCTTTTCTAATAATCTTGAAAGCGGTGGTTTTAGTAGAGAAATGGCATCCTACATGAATGATCGAATTTGAAGAACCACAAGTTCCTTGCAACAGTTTCAGTGCGTCCTCATTGTTTACACAACGAAGCAACACACCATCAACAGATCTTCAAAATAAGAAGTCTCCTATAATGACGTATCTTGCGGATTCAAGATGGAGCCTTCTCCTTTGATGAGGGTCTAAGTTGTCTGGACATATTTGGTTTTGTAAATAGTAAATTAAATTCTTATACCGGGGATGTTCAGACACAGGGAGGATTTGGTTATCAATGTAAAAGAGAGTTGATAGGAAAATATCATCCTCATCAATTTATTCACTATTCTCATCATGCCGAGCTAAGTGAAGGGCTATGAGACATCCCTTGATAGTGGTAGAAGTCACAATATTCAAATCATGCTCCTGGATCTTGGCAAGCCAATGTGCAAGCTTCCCTGAAAGATAAGTATGCGAGAGAAAAAAATTGATAGCAGGTAAAGGGACTTTTACCAATGTATGCTTACCTAAGATGAAGTGGAGAAACTTCTCAACAACTTTAACAAGAGAGAAAGCATGTTTCTCAATAAAAGAATATTTAAATTCATCATCAAACAAACTTTGACTCATGTAAGCCACTGGTTTTTCATTACCTTGGTCATCATTTTGCATGAGGATAGCAGAAACTGCTTCCTCGGTGGCATTAGTATATATCGTGAATTCCTTCTCAAAATCCGGCTTCACCAAAACTGGTGCAGAACTGATTTCTTTCTTTATTCCTACAAAAGCATTTTCGACATCATTTGTCCAAGAAAAAGAATGATCTTTCTTGAGAAAATTATGAATTGGTTTAACCATGACAACAAAATCTGGAACAAACCTACAAATGAATTTAATAACCCCCATAAAAGCTTGAACCTCCTTCTTGGAAGTGGGAGCAGGTAGATTAAGGATGGCAACAATCCTGTTGGGATCAATGCTTAGTCCTGAATCAGAGACAATGTGTCCAAGGAGATTTCCCTCGGTAACACCAAAAATGGACTTAGAAGGATTTAGAGAGATGCCAAATTTCCTACATTGCATGAGAACTCTTTTTAGATGACCAAAATGATCTGATCGAATTTTAGAGCAAACAGTTAAGTCATCAAGGTAGATCTGAATGATCTTGTCGATCAAATCGTCGAAAACTATTTGCATAGCTCTTTGAAAAGTGGCACCTGCATTAGATAAGCCAAAAGGCATACGTTCATAAGAAAAGATACCCCAATGAGTAATAAATGTGGTTTTATATTTATCTTCCCTTTTTACCTTGATTTGATTGTAACCAGAAAAACCATCAAGTAAGGACATCATTTGTGACCCTACAACTTGCTGCAAAATCATTTCCATGTTAGGGAGAGGAAAGTGATATTTTATACTGGCCCGATTTAATGTTTGAAAAATAACACATAATCTAATCTGACCAGTCGATTTCCGAACAGGGATCAAATTTGAAACCCATTCAGAATACTTGACTGAAAAGATGATTCCAGCCTTCAAGAGTTTTTCCAACTCCTTTCGAATAGTTGCTTCCAATGCAGGTTTGATAGGTCTTTGTTGTTGCCTAACTAGTTTTATGCCTTCATTGATGGGGATGACATGATGTATAAGACCAGGATAAAAACCACGAAGATCCTCATAAGACCAAGAAAAAATATCTTGAAATTCACCAAGTAGCTCAGAAAACTTCATTTTATCTTCATCAGAACATTGGGCACCTATTTTAACATTCTTTGGAGACTCAAGTGTCCCAATGTTCAAGGAGATGGTTTCACCCACCTCCCTTTTGAACTCCTCTTCTTTTTGTTTCTCTTTATTGCTTACATCACTCGATGAAAATGAACTCTCTAGAGGAGTCAAACCTTTAGGAATCTTGTTATCTTCTATGGATATGATTTCCTTGGTTTTATAGGGTTCATTTTGAATGAAATCACATATGCTCTCATCGCTAGGGAAGACCTGCCAAGATTCTATATTGTCAGAGATATGTGGACTATATAGAGATTGAGAATTACAATCAGGTCTATGTGGCAGAAGTTGTTGATTAGGAGAGGCTACAAAAATAGCTAATCGATCAACCATTGAATTCAATTCCCTCTTAACATAAGTGATTTTGAAAGATAATAGGTTTGAGATAAGTGCCCAAACAGTTTGGGTGTATCATTTCATCAACTTGTTGCTAGGAGAGTAAATCTTGCGTACAAGGTTCACAACAAGCTCAGAATCTCCAAAAATTGAAAGGTGACCACAACCAAGATTATAGGCATTTTCAATGCCTAATAATAAAGCTTCGAATTCAGTGACATTGTTCGTGCAAGAAAACTCTAACCTATAAGAAAAGTTATGGATTTTTCCTACAAGAGAAATCAAGATAATGTGTAAGGTA
>JASDQU010738969.1:292439-303453 GCA_032191745.1 Picea mariana | reverse complement strand
GATTTGACCAGAAATCCAAACTTCACGTCTTGGCCTTCTAAGAGTACCAGGAGATGTGTTGGGATAGGGTGCACGGATCTATTTGGATATTAGGTCAATCTCGTCACTTAAGGTGCCTCAACAAGAGGTTTAGGTTTTCTGCAACTGCTTCTGCTAGTAACCCTAGCTGCAGTGCTTCTGGAAACTGCTCCTGCTAGTAATCCTAGCGACAGTTCCTCAATGAGCTCAATGTCTAGCAGTTATGTTTCCTTTCAGCGCTTTAGGCTGACTGAAGGGGTGTGGGCCCATAACCTGTTAGAATATAGAATATGGTGTGCTCGTTTTACCATTGATGATACCCTCATCACCAAACCACAGGTCGAAGCCTCCCTCCGAGCACCTTAACCTTGACCTGAGAATTCCTCCGAAAGAAAACCCTAGGCTAGATAGCCAAACAAAGAGTAGCACATCAATCCCCAAGGATAGCGCATCACGAAAGACTGATCAGATGTTCCAAACCCTAGCCAAGAGATATCCAAGCCAATACTGAAACTAGCTACGGCTGCAGCTGCAGCTGAAACCCTCCTCCAAACCTGCGCACCAGACTGCAACTGCAGTGCGCACCAACTGGGGAAACTGCAGTCTTGAGATGCTGTCAAATGAGAACTGGCGCCCTGTATTTATAGTAATCTTGCCAGTTTGTTGGGGCCGACTTCTCCTTCTGGGTATGTGTTTGTTCA
Source organism: Picea mariana (assembly GCA_032191745.1). Lineage (NCBI taxonomy): Eukaryota > Viridiplantae > Streptophyta > Pinopsida > Pinales > Pinaceae > Picea > Picea mariana. Next base: position 302,734 of record JASDQU010738969.1, on the reverse strand, counting down.
ATATATTATTATTAATTCTGGCCGACTTCTTCTCGTGGAGGCTAATAGCCTAATATAAATTTTCTTTTTGAGCCGACAAGGCTTCTAGGGTTATTAGCTAACTCATTAGGGTTTCTCTTGCTTCCCGGAGTCTTCTACTCTCATCAGGTTCACTCATGGGGGTAAATACCTCCCGCAGCTACCATAATATTAACATGGACAACCAAGCCACAACTATCAACACTTTAAATTATAATAATCTCGTTCAGACAATTAAACACACAGTAACAACGACCGTCATTTCAACTTATACCATGCTGTAGGAGAATGCACAGACCAACGCATAACACACGAATCATTTCTGAGACTTAATCAAACCATAAAATAATGTTGAGTTACAAATGCAACTGTTACAACACAAGAAGCAACGACTGTGTGCCCATTTCATTTCTCAAATCAACCCATTAACCATGATGAGCTATCGATTCAATTGTCACAACAAAAGAATGTTGTGACAATATACCAATAATCATTTCCTATTATACTATGTAATCAACTTTATAAACAGATACAAGTCAATAATCAAACCACTAGCGACATTATTCCAACAACTCATAACAATCAACAAAATACCCGACAGGATATCAATGGCTCAATTTATCAAAATCAGACTCTGAATAATCAAGTTTCACTCAGTGTAACCAACACAGGGAGACTAGAGTTGACCATACCAACAACAGATGAGAACTCTTCGAAACAACACGGTGGACACATGACCACATAACCATTAACTCGTATGATAAGGTGACAAATCGACCTCAGGTAGGGGAGAATATGAACATAAGATCAGAGGTTCCTTACTGGCCAACAAACAACACCGAGAAAATGCAGGGCATAACCCTCATGGTTATCCCAAAAAATCCAAAAACCCACCATAACCAACTTGTACAGAAACCAATAACATAAAATGAGCTCACGACCAGGTGGAAAATGATATGCAGTGACCCAAGGTGGTTTGAAATCAAACACAACAACCCCATAACACCAAGTATGACTGAGAAAGGTTACAAGACTATGAGGAGATGACCAACAAGTCCAAATCAAATGAAACCCTCCAACAAAAAATCCATAGATACAACAGAGATCCTTCATGTCTTCCACCACATAGAATAGTAAATGAAATCATGAATTCAACCATCCAGTTTTCCATTTGTAACGAATACCACACAACAACCATTCCAAAACAACACCATGAGTTTACACAATTTTTAGCCTTAAGAAAAGATTAGACCAATACATCACTGAGCCAAAATTAATTTCATAAACAGAGAGATTTCATGGATGGCGAAAAAAACATACCTGTAACTAGATTTTCCTTAAAAATGCGAGCTTGGTCGAGCAGTTCCTTCCTTGCCTGAATATCATAGCTTAACCATAATGAAAAAAAATTGAACAATAGCCAAGATAGGGCGATAACTAGTGGGGGAAAGTATGGAGTGATGTGTATTAAATGCATGTCGCTTCCATCCTCTTCCTCATTCAATTACGTAGTACATGCTATCCAACCATCAATTAATCCATTCAATAATCCATGCTTCAAAACTAATATCCATTGCTTGCCAAATGTGTCACCCAATTCATACTAACCACTGTCCAAACATACCATAATGTATATCAAATGCACCTTCGTATAACTCAATAACATTGTATAGCCACTAACATTGCTAGTTAGGACTAACATCAGCCTTTTTAAATTTCAAATGCATATAGTGTAGCATAGTAGCGTAGTTTAGTTTCTTCTCCTTAGATTTTTTCATAGCTCTCTTTTCTATTGCTCTTATTTCTTGTTATAACTAACATGTGTCTTGTGCAGGTACAACATGTGATGATTCATGGCTTAAATAGAAATTCCACAACCGTGAATATAAGCCATTCATACATAAAATTTAGAGTTTAGAGCAACGAAACCCACACATAGCATGCATTATCCATTAGCCATTATGTCGCAAATAAAACCAATATTTCAACATCAATCATGTAGAACCCTGTAAGCAGTGTCGAACAACAACATAAATATCAAATAAGAACCTGATCTGATCCTCCAATCTACAAGGGGGTCCCACCTACTAGTATTATATATATCATTAGCTTATAAATAATAGGTGTTTAGAAACACTTTGTAGGCGGAAATCCTTGTTGTGATTTTTATCGTCAAAAAACTGGCGACTCCACAGGGATTTTTTTTTTCAACAGATTTAGAACTCATAACACATGGTTTCGCAGACCCATAACAACAGTTCAAGAAAATATAAACCAAGAAGATTATGCAACAAGGGGAAGTAAGCAGATTTAATGGAAAAATGACCGAGAATTTGGGAATAACTCATGAAAAATGTTAAGTATGAGGGGGTTTATCCCTGTATGCATAATCATCCAACCATAATCTTCTCTTTACTTCAATGAGAAAAAATTATGGACTTGCTCTTTTAAATTCTCAAATGGATGAAGAAATGGAAAGCAAAAGTGGAAGATAACCAATTTCTTTATAAGACAATAGTGAAAGAAGATAACAAATTCAAGTGTGCCTTTAGGGGGAACATCATAACAACTATGTAAGCTTGATTTTCATTGACTAACAATACCTTGCAGGAGCATCACTGTGGCAGAACTAATCCAATATCTTATTCATGACCAAAAATCAACTAAAAGATGCAAAAACAATAAAAATCATGACAAAATTATGAATACAAATTTTAAAACAAAAGAAAATAAAATGACATAAATGCAAGAGAAACATAAAATTATAAAATAAGAAAGCATAAATCAAACTAATGTAAAAGAAGAAATGAAAAACAATGGGAAAAATGAAAGCAGATCTAGACTACTAATATACAGAAAATCCAAACAGCGTTAAAACTTTCAAGTTGGTTTCACATTATGTTTCAAGTGAGAACCGTTAGTGTTGTAGGAGAAAAATTGCTCCTGTATATCCTTTAGAATGTAAGAGTTAGTACCCAGGACAAAAGCAATCTTGAAAGGACCCAACCATAGTTTTTGAAATTTTGAATGTCTTCCCCTATCAGCATGAGCTGAATCCCACAACAATACTTTTTCATTGAGTTTAAATTTGATGGTCTTGACACTCTTGTTGAAATACTTCTTAACAGTCTGTTGTCTCCTTTTTATATTATCCAAGGCAAACATCCATTTCTCTTCCAAAGCTAGGAGTGCTTTTATCCTTTGAAAAACATCAGAAGAATTTAATTCCTCGATCTGTAGCATCAACCTTAAGGAAGAAAGTTCTAGGTCGATAGGCAAGAGGGTTTCTTGACCATAAACAAGCTAGAAAGGAGTGCAACCAGTGCTTACCTTGGTGGTAGTTTTATCTTACCATAGGGCACAAGTGAGGAGAGTGTTCCATTGACGAGGCTTATCTTCGATGAGCCTTTTGATGATTCTCACCAAATTTTCATTGGTAGACTCGACCTACCCATTCCCTTGGGGATAATAAGCTGATGAGGTGAAATGTTTAACCCCCAACTTAGCTAAAATATGGTCAGATCAGAAGAAATTAAAGAGGGACCATTGTCTGTAATAATTTCCAATGGAAGACCAAATCTGGAAAAGATGTTATTCTCAAGGAAAAAAACCACCTGATCGTCTGTTGAATTCTTAAGTGGGACAACTTTAGCCCATTTTGTAAAATAGTCTATGGCTTTCAAAATAAAAACTTGTCCTACTGAAGATGGAGGATTAACAGGACCAATAAAATCCAATCCCCACTTTGAAAAGGGAAAGTCTGGGAGGATAGGTTGTAATGGCATGGATGAAAGGAATTATTTCCCAACAAATTTTTGGCACTTGTCACAAGATTTGGAGAAAACATAAGAGTCACAAAATATTGAAGGCCAATAGTATCCTTTTCTAATAATCTTGAAAGAAGTGGTTTTAGTAGAAAAACGACATCCTACATGAATGATCGAATTTAAAGAACCATGAGTTTCTTGCAATAGTTTCAGTGCATCCTCATTGTTTACACAACGAAGCAACACACCATCAATAGATATTCAAAACAAGAAGTCTCCTATAATGATGTATCTTGTGAATTCAAGATGGAGCCTTCTCCTTTGATGAGGGTCTAAGTTGTCTGGACATATTTAGTTTTGTAAATAGTAAATTAAATTCTTATACCAGGGATGTTCAGACACAGGGAGGATTTGGTTATCAATGTAAAAGAGAGCTGATAGGAAAATATCATCCTCATCAATTTCTTCACTATTCTCATCATGCTGAGCTAAGTGAAGGGCTATGCCATGTCCCTTGATAGTGGTAGAAGTCACGATATTCAAATCATGCTCCTGGATCTTGGCAAGCCAATGCACAAGCTTCCCTGAAAGATAAGTCTGCGAGAGAGAAAAATTGACAGCAGGTAAAGGGACTTTTACCAATGTATGCTTACCTAAGATGAAGTGGAGAAACTTCTCAACAAATTTAACAAGAGAGAAAGCATGTTTCTCAATAAAAGAATATTTAAATTCATCATCAGACAAAGTTTGACTCATGTAAGCCACTAGTTTTTCATTACCTTGGTCATCATTTTGCATGAGGATAGCAGAAATTGCTTCCTCGGTGGAATTAGTATATATCGTGAATTCATTCTCAAAATCTGACTTCACCAAAACTGGTGCGGAACTAATTTCTTTCTTTATTCCTACAAAAGCATTTTCGACATCATTTGTCCAAGAAAAAGAGCGATCTTTCTTAAGAAAATTATGAATGGGTTTAACCATGACAACAAAATCTGGAACAAACCTACAAATGAATTTAATAACCCCCATAAAATCTTGAACCTCCTTCTTGGAAGTGGGAGCAGGTAGATTAAGGATGGCGACAATCCTTTCCAGATCAATGCTTATTCCTAAATCATAGACAATGTGTCCAAGGAGATTTCCCTCGGTAACACCAAAAATGGACTTAGAAGGATTTAGAGAGATGCCAAATTTCCTACATTGCATGAGAACTCTTTTTAGATGACCAAAATGATCTGATCGAATTTTAGAGTAAACAATTAAGTCATCAAGGTAAATCTGAATGATCTTGCCGATCAAATCGTCTAAAACTATTTGCATAGCTCTTTGAAAAGTGGCACCTGCATTAGATAAGCCAAAAGGCATATGTTCATAAGAAAAGATACCCCAATGAGTAATAAATGTGGTTTTATATTTATCTTCCCTTTTTACCTTGATTTGATTGTAACCAGAAAAACCATCAAGTAAGGACATCATTTGTGACCCTACAACTTGCTGCAAAATCATTTCCATGTTAGGGAGAGGAAAGTGATCTTTTATACTGGCCCAATTTAATGTGCGAAAAATAACGCATAATTTGATCTGACCAGTCAATTTCTGAACAAGGATCAAATTTGAAACCCATTCAAAATACTTGACTGAAAAGATGATCCCAACCTTCAAGAGTTTTTCCAACTCCTTTCGAATAGTTGCTTCCAATGCAGGTTTGATAGGTATTTGTTGTTGCGTAACTGGTTTTATGCCTTCCTTGATGGGGATGACATGATGTATAAGACTAGGATAAAAACCATGAAGATCCTCATAAGACCAAGAAAAACATCTTGAAACTCACCAAGTAGCTCGGAAAACTTCATTTTCTCTTCATCGGAACATTGGGCACCTATTTTAACATTCTTTGGAGACTCGGGTGTCCCAATGTTCAAGGAGATGGTTTCACCCACCTCCCTTTTCGACTCCTCTTCTTTTTGTTTCTCTTTATTGCCTACATCACTCGATGAAAATGAACTCTCTAGAGGAGTCAAGCCTTTAGGAATCTTGTTATCTTCTATGGATATGATTTCCTTGGTCTTATAGGGTTCATTTTGAATGAAAGCACATATTCTCTCATCGCTAGGGAAGACTTGCCAAGATTCTATATTATCAGAGATATGTGGACTATATAGAGATTGAGAATTATAATCATGTCTATGTGGCAGAAGTTGTTGATTAGGAGAGGCTACAAAAACAGCTAATCGATCAATCATTGAGTTCAATTCCCTCTTAACATGAGTGATGTTGAAAGATAATAGGTTTGAGATAAGTGCCCAAACAGTTTGGGTGTATCATTTCACCAACTTGTTGCTAGGAGAGTAAATCTTACGTACAAGGTTCACAACAAGCTCTGAATCTCCAAAAATTGAAAGGTGACCACAACCAAGATTATGGGCGTTTTCAATGCCTAATAATAAAGCTTCGAATTCAGTGACATTGTTCATGCAAGAAAACTCTAACCTATAAGAAAAGTTATGGATTTTTCCTACAAGAGAAATCAAGATAATGCCAGCTTCATTACCTTCATTAGAAAATGAACCATCAAAGTGCATGTGCCACATACCATCATCTAAATCAATATGTTCCAAGGGGATATTATCTTCCTCAACAAAGATGGAATATACCCCTAGGTCCTCTTCGATATAGTTCAAATTGGGTTGTAGGAAACTTTCTATGTAAGGTAAAATCCTTCCCTCCCTAAGGACTCTAATGTTTTTTCCATTCTGAGGAATGAATAAGTGTGTCCCGTCGAGTGAGAGGTATCTGTTAAGGAAAAGATATGAAATGATCTTACTCAAGCATTTTCATATTTTGCTTGGCTAAAGCAAAATAGATGGGAATTTCACCCTATGTTTATAGCAATCAAAATTAATATCCTAACTCACAAGTATTGATTACAAGTGCTTAGGATAGTCTTTTTACAAATAAAAGCTTGCTGGAAAATTCATTATTAATATGATTTTCTGAATATAACAATTGTTGAAATAAATGTAGAGATAGAAGTAAATACACCAATATGATAATCAAGACGGATGAGACATAAAGAAATCCTTTATTTCATTCCAATTCATCAAAGATTCATTCTCTTTACAAAATTTCGTGAAGAAATTTTGGACCAAAGTCAAACTTAGACGTCCCCAATGAAACATACAAAAGGACCTCTGACAAAAAATCAAAACTGAACTCTAAAAGATGGATCATCTTGCCACAGATTGCTGCCCACTCGACTCTACACAATAGCCTTTACCAGTCATGAAAACTAATTCACATACAGACAAGTCTACACAAACTATCAAAGATAGATCGACACCTCTGAAAAACAAGTGTCTGAATGATGTAATTCAACCCTGAATATTGTTGTCTACAATAAGACCATGCTATCATAAAAAATAGTTAGACTTGTGATCAATTAAGGAATGAATGAAAACTGAACTATCTCAACGCAAACTCAAAGAGAAAACCTTAGTATTCTTCTCCTTCTCTATCCTTCTCTTGTTCCTCCCTTTCCTTTTTCCTTTAAGCAAATTAGACTTGGTTGAAGTAGTTGAACCACCTCATTAGTTAAGTTAATTAAAAACTCAACCAAATTTTTAGTTAGGGGTAAATGTAATAGTCATAATAAGGGTTATAAATAAATAATAAATAGTAGGTGGGACCCCTTGTGACTCCCTTTAGTTCTTAACAATCATAACATAACTAGTTAATTAAACAAGACACTCCTCCTTGTGACTCCCATCATCACATTCACATTTGACAATTTATCTCATTGATATTTGAAATTATTTCAAAAATATGTTACTTATATATCCAAAGAAAATATGTTGTCCAAAAAAAATTTTGAAGTCAACTGTCATCAACAATAAATAAAATAAAACTCAAAAACCATATTTTCCACTTTAAGATGTAATCCTTCCTTCATTGTTGCTGCCACTCTTTGATTTATCTGAATTTTCCTCTCGCTGTGTTGAGACTTTAGGCCTAATATCACTGATCTAATGAGAACAATCGTCCCTCAAATGCATCCGAGAAGACACGAATTTATCAGATCCATTGGAGGGTAAGGAAGGGACAGCTGTGGATTTTTCTTTGTCAGGGGCATGGTGGGACTTGGTTTTCAATATTTTTCTAGCATGGGAGGATTGCATTGGTGAGTGGGTAGGGGCTTCTTGGACAATATAATTGTTAGGCGGGGGAGTAGGTAGGGATAAATTGGGCCAACCATGATGTTGGGAGACTGTCAGGTGGACAATCTCTTGCCATTTGTAATTTTCAGGAACCTCGGGTTGCAATGAGACATGAGGGGGCACAAGAATACCAGGGGATTGTGGAGCATGGAAAGAAGGCCTTTCATGCCTAGGTTGGACCACTCTTTGCCTAATCCAATTGCAAAATCTAGCCTGAAACAACTGGCCTAACTCTTGTGAGTCTGCATCAAAGTATATGGAGAATCTTGGCCTTCTTGGGACTCTGTTCCAATTACCTCTACCTCGGTTTCCCCTCCCATGGCTACCTCAGATGAAAAATATCATTCCTACATGCATGATTGACTAGAAAATAGTTCCTTTAAAACCATACATGACAACTCCTTAAAAATATGAAATAGACTTTGGCTTAGCAACATATCAGACTCATGCAATCCAATCCATATAAATTGTTTAACAGTTGTCAATGAGTAGGGGGTGAACAAAAGGTCATGGGATATGTGAGGGGTTTGTATTCAAAGAAACATGTTAAAATGAGGGGGGAAAGAAACCTGGTTACTGCTCAAAGACAACAACAATTAACTATAATGCAAACCAAAGAAAATATCACTGTGATCCAACCAAGAAATTGCGATTTCAAACTGCTTCAATACATAATTTTTCTTGACTGTAATTGAATTTTAGAACAGGGAGTGAAAAATGACTGTGGGAAGGCGATGGGGTTGTAATTAGTGAAAAATGAAATAATGGTAGGGGAAGAAAGTGAATATTGTTCATAACATTAATTAATTAATCCATAAAACCATTCTGTAAAAGAAAATAACTATTGGACACACCTACCACACTTAGAGGGGGGATGAATGAGTGTGGGGCTCTTTTTCCCAAAACTTCCCTCTTGCACAAAACTCATCAATTAGCATTCAACATTTATTCATTACCCATTGCCGTCATTTATAACCAGTTAGATGTAGGCACATATCAACAACATATATCGACAATATATCATCAACAAGTCATCATCACAATGGACACAAATAACACGAGATGTATGTACAATTTTCTTTTTATTACAGACTACAATCCTTGGGTTTATCAACAATAACTGAATAGAGTACAACTCTACAACAACACTGGCTCTATATGAAAGACTCAACTTACATTCTCAACACCAACTGAGATGAGGCAACAATCCTCAATAGATATCAATCTGTCAATAGGTATGCGAATTGTCAGTAGTGCAGCCCGTGTGTGAATGCACCTTGGCTCACTACAGCCCACGTGTGAACGCGACTAGTGTATAATGCAACAAGCATCTTCTTCTAAGAAACTAGGGTTTTTCTTTTCTTCATATTCTTAGAACCATTCTGTCTTCCACTATCCAATCTGACTCACAGCCGGTCACAACACATCCAAGCTCTCCAATAGCTTGCTCATGCTCCACATCAAATCAATATGAATGCTATCTCAATCATGTATAAATAGCTAGTATACCATAGCAATCATNGAGAAGCCATACCAAGAATGCCTTAAGCATTCACAACATATCAAACAATAGTATCTATCAAGACAATAATGTAACCATACCAGTGTCTCAGTGATAGATCTAAGGCCATATAATGCAAATCTGGAACCTACCTCATCATCCAAGAGCTTGGCACTAGCTCAAAAAAAAATCTCCATGAGGTTATTCAGTCCATGCTCCCTGTACACAGTCAGCCCATGTGTACACTCACCCTATACACAGACAACCCACGTGGACATCAAAAAATAGGGTTTCTGTGAATCCGAAACTTTTGTCGTCAAGATCTCCGACATTGCCAAAACTTTGATGCATTCATGAGATCCTCCTCTCGCTCTCTTCTTCAGAATAGATCTTCAATCATGCTCAAGAGATCCACATCAATAAGATGCTCTTACAAGAAGCTCTCTATCAATACTCCAAAAGATATTCACAAGAAGCTCTTCATTGATCCAAAAGGATTCTCACAAAAAATGTGCATTTTACAAGAGATCCTAGCTTCTTATTTATACTTTCATCTTCTAGGTCACTTAACTCATTTTTAGGTTACTTAACCCATTTCTAGGTCACTTAACCTATTTTCCTTATTTTAGGGTTAACCACTTTCCATAAATAGAAAGTTCTCCAATAATTTATCATTTAAATATTCCTTCTTGATTTTGTCACTTCATTTTATTATTTAAATAATCTTTCTTGATTTTGTCACTTTACTTTATCATTTAAATTATGATTTCTTCTTTTCAAGCACTTTGACCT
>JASDQU010738969.1:239187-251724 GCA_032191745.1 Picea mariana | reverse complement strand
ATAAAGCAAAGGGATATGATGATGCCTCTTCCACAGAGGCGAAAACCTCCACAGAAGAAGGAGGTGATGTTTACCTGGCATTTACAGGTACACATGCAGATTGTGATGTATGGTTGATCGACTTAGGTGTATTATTTCATATGACTCCTCATAGGAAGTGGTTTAGTGAATATGAAAAGTATGATGGTGGTGATGTATTCCTAGGAGATGACTCGATAGCTAAAATCATGAGACATGGAAGGGTTAAGTTATTGTTGAAAGATGGAAGGATTAGTACTCTCCCTGGAGTTGTGCACATTCTTGATCTATACAGGAGCCTAATATATATAAGTAAGTTGGATGATGTAGGCGTGGATACTTTATTGGGAAAGGGCATGTGATGTTCCCCACTATTTTTTTTTGGATTTTTACTTAGTTTAGCAACATAGGAATTTGGTCAAACAATTTGCATACAAGCATCTTAACAACATTTTATATGTGATTCTAAACTCTGTTGTGATTTACAATGAAACACCGATCTAAAAAACTCAAATATATTTATTGTAACAATTATTTATGATAGCTAAAGTACAATGAAAACATTAACAAATAGTACAACACCAATAATATGGAATCTAGTATATTTTTCTGCTGAAGGTTACAAGTATGTAGGTACAAAAATAGGCCCATCAAAGTGAGTATGACCGCCCTTAAATTTGTAGACATGCCTGTAGGTGACAATTGCTTGTTTTCCATCCCTTCTAATAACAGTCAACTCACCCCCAAAACCAATGATTTTAGCCACTAGTTGAGGCGTTCTCTCCCACAATAACTCGGCCTTCATTGCCCGAATATTCAGTCCATCACGAAGAGAGTGCTACCAACCATAATAAAATGCACCCATCATGTGTAAAACTCATCCAACAAACAAATAACTCGACCTCCAAGGTGAAAATTCGACCTGGTATAAATATCTCAGCCCAAATAGTAAGAAAATTGCCCCAACAGTCTAGTTCGACCCCCACAACCAAGCAAACTCGGTTCTGCAAGCAAGAACTTGGCCTCCTTAAGAGAAATCGACCCTCATACAAGAAAAATCAACCACAAGTAAGAAAAAATCATCCACCAAAATGATAAATTTCGTCACAATGAAGCACAATGAAAATATCTGAGTGATATTCTCTCCATGAATAGCCAGGGTGGATGGTCTCACCACCAAAACTAATCTTCCTCTCTAGGGATTTTCGTCCCAAGAGACAAAAGCCACAAGAGCTCCTCAAATTCGTTTTAGAAAATAACAATGCATAATTAAAGAGGGCACCCTCATTCCTCTTTTATTTTCTCATTCACCCTTTTGCTGACTCTTTTACTCTTTTAATAAAGTAAAGTGACTTTATAAGCTCAAGTCACTTAAAATACCTTTTCACTTAGTCACTCAATGTCACTTTTTAAAAAGATTGTTTTTTCACCATGATGACATCAAATAATTAATTAATCCCCTTTCTTTACATTGATTATAGCCTAAATGAATCACTTAGGCTATTACATTAATCTCCTGAAGTGATCATTTGGAAAGGGACATCACAATATTCCCTTCTCGAGATTTCTTTTCCTCAATAAAATGTAAGTTAGGATGTTGTAAGATTTGCTCACCTTCCCATGTGGTATCATATGCCAACAAATATCTCCACCCGACGTGGTAATCTAAAATCACCATATTACACACTTGCATCTCCTGTACCTCCAAAACATCCTTAGGAACAAACACTAACTACCCGTCCCCATCCAATTGGGTTAACTCTGCCGAAGAATTGAATTGTTGTCCCAATGCCTTCTTGAGGCATGAAACATGAAACACATTTTGGATCTTACTTCCTTCCGACAACTCAAGATTATAAGCTACCTCACCAACTCTCTGAATCACCCTGTAGGGGCCATAAAAGCATGGTTTTATCTTTTCTGCACCACATTTCCTCAGTGAAGATTGTATGTAGCGATGTAATCTCAAAAATACCAAGTCTTCCACCTCAAAAGTGTGCTCGAACCTGTGCCTATTTGCATAGATATTCTTCTGATTCTATACCATATGTAAATTTTCCTTGGGAGTCTTGAGGATATCTTGTCTCTTCTAAATCCAGTCCTTGGCTTTGGGGGCCCTGCTATCCCCAAATGTTAGATTAACAAACGAAGGAGAATCATAGCCATATAATGGTTGAAATGGGGCCATACCCATGGACATGTGATAAGTTGTATTATATCAATGTTCTCCCAAATGCAACCACTTAATCCATGCTTTCTATTGTCTGGACACATATTTACGTAAATACCCCTCGAGCCACTTTTTCACTATCTCTATCTGAGCATCTGTATAGGCATGATTACTAATGCTATGATTTAACTCTATTCCTGCCAACCTAAACAGCTCCTGCTAAAAATCATGGAGGAATCTGTTGTCCCTGTCATTGACAATGTAATTTGGCAACACATGGAGTCTAAGTACCTCCTCGAAGAAAAAATATGCTGCCCATGTTTCCTTGTACTTTGAGGGAATGAAAAATAAATGTGAAAACTTGGTCAACTAATAAACCACCACATATATGCAATCTCTTCCTTGTACCTTTGGTAGACCTGTGATTAAATCCATTGACATGCTTTCCCATTTCTGCTCTAGAGTGGTTAATGGATATAATAATCTCATAGGATGAGTCTGCTCTAATTTTTTCTACTGACGAGTAATACACTCCCTCACATGCCTCAATACATCATATTTGAGGCCCTTCCAAGTGAATCACTCCTTGATCTACCTATAACTTTTAAAGTACCCAGGATGGCCTACTAGATGTGCATCATGCATAGCCAGGCCATAATCTTCTCCTTCAATGTAGACTCATGGACTAAGTATATGCAGTCCTTGTAGTAGATGACGTCATCCACCACATTGTACTTGTCATTCGATATGATTTGATCCATCACCTCACAAGAAAATTTATTCTTGGAATACTCTACCAAGAGATGAGATTTCCAGTCAGCTGAAAACTCTGCAAGTGAACATATTTCAAGTTTCATGGAGAGGGCATTGACAACCACACATTTTTCTTCCCTTTCACATATTCAATGTCAAATTCATATGCCTACAATTTTTTGACCCACTTTTGTTTCCTCTAATTTAAGTCCTTCTATCCCAAGAAGTGTCTCAAACTGTTGTGGTCAGTTGTAACCACAAATTTTCCACCAACCAAGTATTGTCTGAATTTATCAAAGGCATGCATGATGACGAGCATATCCTTATCATGGATGGAGTAGAGTCTCCAAACTCTGTGATTTTCTTTCTCTTATAGACTATAAAATGTATATGTTCAATGTTGCATCAGAATGACTCCTATGCCCTCACCCAACCCATCACACTCAAGCACAAAAGGCTAAGTGAAATCAGGAAGCGCTAAAACTGGACAAGTGCTCATCACTTCCTTCATCCTGTAAAATGTATTATGGGCTTCCTTTTTTCCACTTGAATCCCATTTATTCATGATATATCTGAGTGGTGCACCCAACTATGAGAACCCCTTTACAAAGCGTCGATAATAGATGCATATCCCAAAAAATGCACGTAAGTGTGTAAGGTTCTTGGGTGATGGTCATTCCAATATGGCCTAAATATTCTCCCTATGTACATGTACTCTCTAGGCACTGACTACATGACCCAATTATAGGGTATATGTCATTTCAAACTCACACTTTGACTCCTTGGAATACAACGACTAATCCTCCATGATGCTCAAATTCACATCTAGATGTTCCAAGTGCTCCTCCCATGTCCTACTATATATAAGAATATCATTAAAGAACACAAACATGAACTTCCTCAGCTACTTGTTGAAGATGTGGTTCATGAAGGACTGAAATGTAGTTGGTGTGTTGGTCAACCCAAACAACATGACCAAAAACTCATAATTCCCATAATGACGCCTAAAAGCAATTTTGGGGATATCCTTCTATCTGACTATGATCCGATGATACCCTAATCAAAGATGAATATTTGAAAGATAAACGACCCCATGAAACTCATCTAATAAGTCATTAATCCTAGGAACGGGGTACCTATTTTTTATGGTCTTCTTATTCAAGGATCTATAGTTATTGCACATCCTCACGGTGCCATCCTTCTTCTTCACCAACACTATAGAAGAAGCGAATGGACTAGAGATAGGTCTGGTATGTCCCATATCCAACAATTCCTTAATATCCTTCTCAATCTCATCCTTGAATTTATTTGGATGTTTGTAGGGAGTAGTGATGACAGGTTTTGCTCCCTTCTCCAACTCAATGGTGTGCTCAAATCCCCTGTCAGGTGGTCTCCCTGGAGGTATCTTTCCAAACACCCTGTCATGCTTACTCAATAACTCCTGAATATCTACATGATGATGTTGTCAGAATTCTTCCTATTCCTGAGATGTAATCAAGCACTCGGCTGCATACGCTACATATCCATGCATGAAAATAACTTCTATCCTTTTGGTTGACACAATCTTAGGACCACCATTTGACATGCCCCTAAGAAATAATTTCTTGTTGTTTGTTGTATTGAATCTCATCTCCATTACTTAGTAATTCATCATAATTTCCCGTAAATAATGAAGCCATTGAACACCCAAAACTATATTGGTGTCTGCCAAATCAACCACATAAAAATCGTCGGTCAAGGTATAGTTCTCCAACGTTAAAAACAACCTTGGAATATTCTCTATGCATGTCATATTAATTACACCATCCACTACCACATTGAACCTCTCAAACTCCTCTATAACAATGCATCTCCCGGCTACCAACACTGCATCAATGAAGTTGTGGGTCACCTTGCCATTAGTCAAAGTTGTGACACACTATCCTCATATTACTACTCTGACTATGAAAGTGTAGTATCTAGGAGTTTTTGATAGAGTGAGGATAGTCCCACCCTTGGTCTCCACATGAGGCTAATCATCACTTAAGTCTCCCTGCTCATTTCCCTGCCTCTGTGTAGCTTCCTCCTCTTCCTCATCACTATCTGAGTGCACCTCTATATAGTGTACCTTACTCTTCCTTATGCACCCATGTCCCAAATCCCAAGGCTATTTGCAACTGAAACAAAGCTTCTTTCTTCTCATCTCATTACAATTCACCTCATCCAACTTCTCCTTTCTGGTCCACTCCTTCTGGAAAGGTTTCTTATTCTTTTTTTACTAGGAATGAAAAGTTTGGAGAAAGGTTTCTTCTTTGGGACCACATCCTCCATGTCCCATGTCCTAGTTATGGCATCCTGTAGAGACTCTGGTTTGAAGGATTTAACTCAACCATGCAATGGCTTGGATAATCCCTCTGTGAACAACATAACTAGCCTCTGCTCGAATATACATGTCACCATGACATAAAGCCTATGGAACTTTGTAATTTAGGAATTTGGTGCCCCAAACTGTTTGAGTTGTTCCAACTCTCTGAAATGCATTTCCAGATCATTTTTGTCAAATTTCTCCATCAAATTATGTGTGAATTCCATATAGGAAGTAAGCTAGCATGTCCCATAGTGACCAATCCATAGTACCACTACTCATGGGCCTCTCCATATAAATTGCAAGGTAGCGAATTTAATTTCTTCTGCCTACATCATAGGGTTGAGTTGGAAATATGTGTCCAACTTATGTACCCATGCTCTAGTTGTTCACTTGTTGGAACCATCAAAGGAAGGAATTGATAACTTTCCAAAATTTCTCATGAGATGAATGTTCTATTTACCCCTGTTGAAGCCCCTTGGTTTGTTCACATATTTGATAGTATAGTAGTCCTATAATGACATGGTTTCCTGGAACTCATCCTCAAGAGGCCGATACTCCCTCAAGTAATCAATAAAATATTCACCTTTTCTTGGATGCTCTTGATTTCCTATTCGTTTCCAAGAACTGAGACAAAAGTGGTCTAGGAGTCACTCTAGTGGTGTCCCTAGTGTTGTTTTTTTGGGAATATTGTTGTTTCTTCCTTTTGCATGGTTCCCATTGTGTCCATTAGTACCCCCTGAACCATTATTGTCCCCATGGTTTTGGTTTCCATTGGAAACCCCTGCACCATTGTTACCCATATGGTTTTGATTTTTTTTTTAGTGCTGGTAATTAACTGTGTTATGAGTTGTACCAACTATTTCTGCCCCCAGGATAAATCATTTAGGATATGCATGGCACTGTCCTCATGTCTCTCATTTCTTTCCCCCATGTATCCCTCTTCCTTTGCTTCTGGTTGGTCCTCTTCTTTTGAACCTGAGTGAAATATGTTTTCTGACCCTCTATGCCTTCTACTTTTGTAAGTGATATATTCCTTGTCTCCTTTCCTCATGAAGCCATACACTCACATTATGGAAGGATTGTGGCTATGATACCATTGTAATGTTTCCCACTATTGCTTTTGGATTTTTACTTAGTTTAGCAACATAGGCATTTGGTCAAATAGTTCACATACAAACATCTTAACAACATTTTATATGTGATTCTAAACTCTGTTTTGATTTACAATGAAACACCGATATATAAAACTCAAAGATATTTATTGCAACAATTATTTATGATAGTCAAAGTACAACGAAAACCAACATAGTACAACAAAAATAATATGTAACTTGGTATGTTTTTTTACTGAAGGTTACAAGTATGTAGGTACAAAAATTGACCCAACAAAGTGAGTATGGCCGCCCAAAAATTTGTAGACATGCCTATTTTCTAGCCTTTCTAACAACATTCAATTCACCCTAGCAAGCAATGAAACCAACCACTAGTTGAGTTCTTCTCTCCCACAATAAATCGATCTTCACGCCTCGAATATTCAGTCCAACACCAAGAGAGCGTTACTAGCCACAAGAAAATTCACCCAACCTGTGTAAAACTCAACCAACAAACAAATAACTCGACCTCCAAGGTGAAAATTTGACATGGTACAAATATCTCAGCCCAACTAGTAATGAAATTGACCCAACAAGCTAGTTAGACCCCCACAACCAAGCAAACTCAATTCCACAAACAAGAAATTGACCTCCTTAAGAGAACTCAACCCTCATACAAGAAAAATCAACCACAATTGAGAAAAAATTAGCCACCAAAATGATTAACTCCGTCACATTGAAGCATAATGAAAATATATGAGTGATATTCTCTCCACTACCAACTAGGGTGTATGGTCTCATCACTGAAACCAATCTTCATCTCTAGGGTTTTTCATCCCAAGAGCCAAAAGTCACAAGATCTCCTCAAATTTGTTTTTAGAAAATAACAATGGATAATGAGAGAGTGCCCTCATTCCTCTTTTATTTCCTTGTTCACCCTTTTTCCGAACCTTTTACCCTTTTAACAAAGTAAAGTGACTTTATAATCTCAAGCCACTTAAAACACCTTTTCACTTAATTACTTAATGCCACTTTTTAAAAAGATTATTTTTTTGCCTCGATGACATCAAATAATTAATTAATCCCCTTTCTTTCCACTGATTATAGCCTATGAGAATCACTTAGGCTATTATGTCAATATATTGGAGTGATCATTTGGAAAGGGACATTACACGGAACTTACAAGATGGTTAAAGGAGAAATGGTGTTGATGAGGGGAGTTCGATGTGGAACTCTATACAAGTTGCTGGGAAGCACTTATACTGTTGGGTGTAACCATTCTGTTTTTCCTAAGCAGAGAAATAAATAAGACAAGATCCATAATGCCCCTGGAAAGAATACCATGCTATAGCATCAAAGATTGGGACATATTGGAGAAAAGGGCCTTCGAACACTACACAGTAAAGGTATGGTTGAAGGTATGTCTAATTGAACCCTAAATTTTGATTTCTGTGAACATTGCATAATTGGTAAACATAATCGAGTAAGATTCCCATATGGAGCTACAAGAGAAAATGGAATCTTAGAGTTGATACATAATGATGTGTTTGGACTTGTGCATGTTCCATCACTAGGTAAATCTCTATATTTTGTTTCATTAATAGATCATTTCTCAAGAAACACATGGATTTATTTTCTTATGAATAAATCTAAGTTATTTTATAAATTTAAAGAGTTTAAGGCTCTGGTAGAGAATCAAACAAAGAATAAAATAAATATGTCGAGGACAAATAATGGTAGAGAATTCTGCAGAAATGAATTTAAAGAGTTTTATAAGAAGTGTGTTATAGCAAGGCAAAAGACTACTCCATACACACCTCAACATAATGGGGTTTCACAAAGGATGAACATGACGTTGATGGAAAAAACAAGGAGCTTTCTCAGTGGTACCGAGTTAGGATAGGAATTCTGGGCAAATGCAGTGGCTACTACATGTTACCTGGTAAATAAATCATCCTCATCAACGTTGGTGGACGAAACTCCACATGAAGTATGGATTGGTAAAAACCCTCTCTTGAAAATATCAGAGTGTTTGGTTGTGATGCTTATGTACATATTCCAAAGGGAAATTGGAGTAAGCTGGATAATAAAGCCAAAAAGTGTATCTTTAATTAGTTATACATATGGTATGAAAGGTTATAAGCTTTGGAACCCATAAACTAAGAAGACTGTTTATAGTCGAGATGTTGGTTTTAGAGAGGTTAAAGATGTTCCCAAACAAGAATTCGTACTAAGGAAAGAAGAACTTGAGAAAATAGAGTTTGAGTTGGTTGATGCAAAATATGAATCAACAAAAGAAGATGAATAAGAAGATGAAGAATCTCATACTCTAGTATTGAGGAGATAAATAAGGGAAAGACGTCAACCATAAAGGTATAGTCCACTTGATTTTTGTGCTAATTTTTCTTTATATATCATTGTTGAGATTCAACAAGAAGATCCTAGTGAAAATTATGCATCTACACTAGGATGGAGCCTCAGGCTATTTTTAGGTGGAAGTCTATTTTTAGATGATGAGTAAATTCTATTTATAGATGATGAGTGAATTCTATTTATAGATGTATGTCGACTATTATTATCCCTTAATAATAGTTGGACAATAAATGTTAGTCTATTCTCAATGAGCACTTGGAAATAGTTAACTGAAGTGGAAAATTAGTTAGCTATAGGAAATTTGAGTTCAAAGGTTGACTGGTGGGACATGCAAGTTGAATTAGTTGCAACTGAGTGATTCAAAGTTGTAACAGAGTTATATGTGTAGTTATGTGAGTTGTAAAGTAGTTTAACTCAATTAAGCGAGTTAAGCTCGGTTGTACTAGTTGTAACTGAACTTACAATAGTGAGAGATCAGTGAATTAATTATTAATTAATTCAGAATCAATGATCTCAGATGCGACTGAAGATTTACCACTGTTAACTACATGCATGATAGATCCAGTGGAGACCCAGTTGTGATAACAGGTGAAAGAGACAGATTGACTATCAATTGTGACATTAGTGAGTGCACTCATGAAACCACACACACATTGGATGTGCCCATGAGGAATGCACAACTTATTCAAGATGGATTCATTCATTGTAGGGATTTCCATCAACAGGGATTGCGCATAGGAGGCATGCTATCTGGAGGCAGTAACTTGGCACATGCATTTGCCAATTTTTGTATGACAGTGTGAGACGATTGTAAATTGTACTGAGATCTCTTGGATTATAGTTTTGTATGGGTTTGTTTCATGATCCATGATATATACATAATATATGATAGTGGGGTTTTTAGCTTTATGATTTCTCGGTAAAACATCTGTGTTATGTGTGATTGATCTTTCTTCTTGATATTGGAAATTGTCGACCATGTTTTAAATTCCGCAAGAATTTTAGTAGAAGTGATTTTGTATTTAACAGTGGGATATAATTGTTAGATCAAGAGAATCCAGGCAATACATAATTTTTATTAAAATTGATACATGGTATCAGAGAACAGGAAATTGCAGAAGCTGAGTTTGTGATTGGATAGAATTCGAATTTGCAGAAAGACTTTCTTGGTGCTACAACTGATTCAAGATCGAAATGGCTTTCAATGGATTGAGGTTAGAGTATGCACTCGAGGGAAGATCAAACTACATTGCTTGGAAGAACAGGATGGAGGCATTACTCGAAGACAATGGATTGAAGGAATTCATTGACAAAGATGTTCTTAAGCCAGATGCTACAAATCTTGATGCATGGCAAAAGAAAGTGGCAAAGGCGAGGAGGATCCCGTTGGAGGGAGTACGAGACCACATTGTCTCAAGATTCCATGGGAAAGCCACACCATATGCAACGTGGAAGGCTTTGACGGATCTATTCCAAAACAACAAAGACCATAGGAAATTGGTGCTCAAAGATAAACTCAGGAAGATCAAGATGGAGAAGGGCGACTACATGCCAAAATATCTCATGAAGTTTGTCCAATGTCGGGATGAACTGGGGAGTGTGAGAATAACAGTCGCTGATGATGATTTGGTGAGATTGGATCTTTTAGGACTTCCCAAGAGTTGGAACAATTATCAAGACCCTGTCAATGGAAGGGAAAAATTGCTAGATTGGGAATGACTATGGTCGGATCTAGTGCAGGAGGAGTTTAGGCGGAACACCATAGATTGCTCTTCATCAAAGCATGATGATGAAGATGATTGTTCTTTGGCTTCCAAGGAAAGGAAAGGGAAGGTGAAGAAATTCCATTCAAAATATGAGTCTAAAGGTAAGAATTTGGATTTTTCCAAAGTGAAGTGTTTTCACTGTCATGGACATGGGCATCTCACTACTAACTATCCGCAGAAGAAGAAGAACAAGAAGGATACTGGAGCTGCAGCTGGTGAGGCCCTTGTCTCGCAATTTTAACTTGACTTCTCCTTGATCGCATGCATGGTGTCAAGTGCATTGGGATCGATGTGGTATTTGGATAGTGGCACTTCCTTCCACATGATGAGAGATAAGGAGATTTTCAGTGACTTGGAGGAGAGAGATCTCAAAATGCATATAGAGATGGGCGACGATGGATGTTATAGTGCGACTGGCACTGGTACCATTACCTTTCATAGGGAGTCAAGTAAACCATTTCAATTGAAATATGTTATGCATGTTCCAGGTTTGAAGAAAAAAATAATTTCAGTCGCAATGTTGGAGGACAGAGGCTATGACGTTGTTTTCAGTGATGGAAAAGCTTTCCTATGACATAAAACAAAGGGTCAAGTAAAGAACATAGGGATTCAAGTTAAGAATATCTACAAGATGGAGGTATATGTCTGCACTTCCATGATGGGCAAGGCATAAAAATTGGTGAGCCAGGATGAGGGCAAATTATGGCACATGCTATTGGGCCATCTTCATCATGGAGCCTTGAAAAATCATGCAACAAATATCTACTGGACTTCCAACGGGAGCACTTGCTCAGTTAGATCAATGCAAGGGTTGCACCATGGGGAAGTATGTAATTTCCACCTTTCATGAAAAGGAGAACCATGCTTCGGTGATCTTGGAGATAATTCACACAGATGTGTGTGGACCATTCTCGATTGCTTAAACAAAAAAACATAAGTATTATGTTGTTTTTGTTAATGAATTTTCTCGTAAATGATGGATCTTCTTCATGCAGAAGAAGGATCAAACATTCTCAAAGTTATGTGAGTTTAAAGCATTGGTGGAGAAAGAGTCAGGGAAGCAAGTGAAGGCTCTGAGGAACGATAATGGTGGAGAATACATCTCTAACGAATTCAAATACTTCTACAACAAAGAAGGAATTTGAAGAGAACTCATAGCGCCTCATAACCCACAACAAAATGGGGTCACAGAGAGGAAGAACAAACTTATTGTGGGTGCAACATGAGCGATGTTGCATGATCAGGGCCTACCAATGCATTTGTGGGTGGAAGCATGCAATACTGCGAGTTATGTGCAAAAGTGTTGTCCTCATAGAGTACTTGGCATGAGTACACCTGAAGAATATTTCACTGGTAAGAAACCTGATGTTTCTCATTTTAAGATTTTTGGCTCATCTGTTTATGTACATGTGACCAAGAATGCCAGGAAGAAGTTGGAGTTGACTGCTGAAGTTGGGATATCTGCGGGGTACATAGAAACACCCCATAATTATCATGTGTATTTTCCTAACAGTAAGATGACTGTTATGCAACGAGATATAAAATTTGATGAGGGGAAATCCATGCGATTGTCGCTTGAGAGGGAGATAGACTTGGATGCCGAGGAGGAACTGTTGGTTCCCAAAGATGAGTCTCAATATGTGGATCAACCACATGAGGAGGTTCATGGAGTGGAGGAAGCCACTCATGCAGATCCATCCATCAGAAATGGAAGAAAGCACACCACACAAGCTGATAGATTGAGACTAGATGCTGCACAAAATGTAGGATCCCCTACTTCACAACGCATACAGAGACAATCTCCTGATCGATTTACTGGATACATGGCTCTCATGAGCAAATGTATTGTGACTGAACCATCTTCTCTTTTGGAAGCAGTGCAAGATCCCACTTGGGTTGATGCAATGGTGGAGGAGTATGAATCCATTGTCAAAAACAGTGCATGGGAAATTGTCCCAAGACCGGTCGACAAATCAGTGGTAGGTTCGATATGGATCTACAAAATAAATAAATTTGTTG
>JASDQU010738969.1:226328-239167 GCA_032191745.1 Picea mariana | reverse complement strand
GACTGAACCATCTTCTCTTTTGGAAGCAGTGCAAGATCCCACTTGGGTTGATGCAATGGTGGAGGAGTATGAATCCATTGTCAAAAACAGTGCATGGGAAATTGTCCCAAGACCGGTCGACAAATCAGTGGTAGGTTCGATATGGATCTACAAAATAAATAAATTTGTTGATGGAAGTGTAGAGAAATACAAGGCCAGATTTGTGGCCTGGGGCTTCTCACAGATCGAGGGGATAGATTATGATGAGACCTTTGTACCTATCGCAAGGTACTCTTCCATAAGATCCATCTTTGCACTCTCAACACAGATGGGCTAGAGCATTCATCAGATGGATGTGAAAACTACGTTTCTCAATGGGATCATTGAGTAAGAGGTGTACATAGAGCAACCTGAAGGATTTGAGATCTTCAATAGTGAGTCGCATGTGTGCTGACTCAAAAGAGCATTGTATGGGTTGAAGCAAGCACCCCATGCTTGGTACACTCGGATAGACAACTTTTTCACCGGATTGGTCTTCACCAAAAGTGAAGCGGATGCAAACCTATACCAAATTGTGGTGGAGGGTAGTATTTTAATCATTGTTTTTTATGTTGATGATTTAATATTGACTGGTGATGAGCAGATGATACACTCATGCAAGGAGGAACTTGCAAAGGAGTTCGAGATGAAGGATATGGGCCTCCATTATTTCCTTGTATTGGAAATATGGCAGTGAGATGGTGAAATTTTTGTGTCTCAAGAAAAGTATGCAAGGGATATACTGGGTAAGTTTCACATGGAGGGATGCAAACCCATGTATACTCCTCTTCCAGAAAAATGGAGGAAAGAGGATTCTACTTCTGGAGTGGTAGTGGATGCTACTGTCTATCGACAATTAGTGGGTTCACTAATGTATCTAGTGAACACGAGACCAAAAATTTTCTATGCGGTTAACTAGCTGAGTCAAGCGATGGTTAAGCCTACCAAGCTCTTTTGGAAGGCGGGTAAGCATGTCTTGAGATACCTAAGGGTTACATCTGAGTATGGCTTATGGTACAGATAGACGGATGATGCGAAGTTGCATGGCTTCACGGATGCAGATTGGGCGGGTAGCCCAACGGATAGAAAGAGCACATCAGAGGGGATCTTTAGTGCCAGATCTATAGATGTTTCTTGGTACAAAAAGAAACAAAGATACATGGCACTCAGTTCAACGGAAGCAGAATACATGGAAATGAGTCAAGATGCATGTGAGGCTATTTGGATGAGAAATATCTTGGTTGGTTTGTTTGGTTCTCATTTAGATGTGACAATGATTCATTGTGATAATCAGAGTTTCATTAAAATCTCTATTAATCCTGTGTTTCATGATAGATCTAAGCATATAAATATCCAGTATCATCATATTAGAGATTATGTGCAGTGGAAGATCATGTTGCTTCAGTACATTCCTACAGAAGATCAAGATGCAAACATTCTGACAAAGGTGCTCACTAGGAGCAAATTCGAATACCATAGAGACAAGATCGGGGTGAAGGATAATCCCTTTCTTCTTGAGAGGGAGTGTTGAGATTCAAAAAGAAGATCCTAGTGAAAATTATGCACCTACACTAGGATGGAGCCTTAGGCTATTTTTAGGTGGAAGTCTATTTTTAGATGATGAGCAAATTCTATTTATAGATGGTGAGCGAATTCTATTTATAGATGTATGTTGACTATTATTATCCCTTAATAATAGTTGGACAATAAATATTATTCTATTCTCAATGAGCACTTGGAAATAGTTAAATGAAGTGGAAAATCAGTTAGCTATAGGAAATTCGAGCTCAAAGGTTGACTGGTGGGACATGCAAGTCGAATTAGTTGTAACTGCGTGATTCGAAGTTGTAACAGAGTTATATGTGTAGTTATGTGAGTTGTAAAGTAGTTTAACTCAGTTAAGTGAGTTAAGATTAGTTGTACTAGTTGTAACTGAACTTACAGTAGTGATAGATCAGTGAATTAATTATTAATTAATTCACAGTTAGTGATCTCACATGCAACTGAAGATTTACCACTGTTAACTACATGCATGTTAGATCCAATGGAGACCCAGTTGAGATAACAGGTGAAAGGGACACTTTGATTATCAATTGTGACATTAGTGAGTGCACTCATGCAACCACACACACATTGGATGTGCCCATGAGGAATGCACAACCTAGGAAAGAGGTATTCATTAATTACAAGGATTTCCATCAACATGGATTGCGCAGAGGAGGCATGATGTCTTGAGGTAGTAAATTGGCACATGCATTTGCCAATTTTTGTATGACAGTGTGAGACGATTGTATATTGTACTAAGAGCTATTGGATTAGAGTTTTTTATGAGATTGTTTCATGATCCATGATATATACATAATATATGATAGTGGGGTTTTTAGCTTTATGCTTTCCCGGTAAAACATCTGTGTTATGTGTGATTGATCTTTCTTCTTGATATTGGAAATTGGCGATTGTGTTTTAAATTCCGCAATAATTTTAGTAGAAGCAATTATGTATTTAACAGTGGAATATAATTGTTAGATCAGGAGAATCCAGGCAATACATAAGTTGTATTAAAATTTCTTCAATTATTGATGATGATCCCATAATTTTCAGAGAAACAATAAATTCAGAGGATAGTAAAATATGGAAGAAGGCCATGGTTGAAGAGATGGATGCCTTGGATAAGAATGATGCATGGGTACTAGTTGAGTTTCCAACTGGAAGAAAGGCCATTGGTAGCAAATGGGTGAGTAAGAAAAAGTTGAATGCATAAGACAAAGTGGAGAAATACAAAGTTCAGTTAGTAGCAAAAGGTTATTCGCATGTAGAGGGAATTGACTTTGATGAAATTTTTTCTCCTGTGGCCAAGTTAAATTCTATTGGATTTATTTTATCTATTGCTGTTGCTTTTGATTTTGAAGTGGAATAGATGGATGTGAAGAAAACATTCTTACATGGGGATCTAGAAGAAGAAATATAGTTTAATTAGCCATAAGGTTTTGCAGTGAAGGGAAAGAAAGAGCTAGTATATGAGCTAAAGAAGTCACTATATGGTTTGAAGAAATCACCTAGGAGGTGGTACCAAAATTTTGACACATATATCCTTGGATTGGGATTTGTGAGAAGCATGTATGATCATTGTGCATATTCTAAAAAAGTTGGTAATCCCTTCATTTATATAGTGTTGTATGTCAATTACATGTTGCTGGTAGGAAACAATATATATGTAATCAAGGAGGCGAAGTCACATCTGTCTTCCAAATTTGACATGAAGGACCTTGAAGCTGATAACTTCACTATGGGAATGGAGATTAAAAGAGATCGAGCAAATAAGAAACTATGGTTGAACCAAAGAAAATATATTGAGATGATATTACAAAGTTTTAATATGCAAGAAAGTAAAACAATCAAGGTTCCTATTCCTATAGGTGTAAATTTATCTGCAGATCAGTGTCCCAAGACACAGGAAGAGGAAGGGGACATATCCCATGTTCCATATGCTAGTGCAATTGACAATTTGATGCATGCAATGGTTTGTAATAGACTGGACATCGTACATGCATTGGGATTTTTTAGCAGGTATATGTCAAAATCAAGAAATGAGCATTAGGAAACAATAAAAAGGGTTTTCAAGTATTTGCAGGACACTTCTATTTATGGATTGTGCTACCAAGGAAGACCAGGATTGGACATAGTGTTGGACATACATGGTTTTGTTGATGTAGATTGGCTGGAGATCTGTATCACATAAGATAAACAAGTGGGTATATGTTTAACCTATTTGGAGGAGCAATCAGTTGAATGAGAAAAAGATAGGCTGTAGTGGCACTCTCAACTGTTGGAAAATTGGTTGTCATTGATGTCAACCTTAGAAGAATCCCTAAAGAAAATCCTAGAAGCCCCTAAAAGTGATGATGATGTGTCCACTTGAAGAATCCTTGAAGAGCCTTGAAGGAGCCTTGACATAAGTGTATATAACTCCTAAGTGGTCCCCTTATGATCTAGATGGATCTCAGTGGCCATCCACCTCTTCCACTGAATCACCATTTTGAGCCCGTGGTTTTGATAAACCATGATATTCACCCTTTTTATGGGGAATGGAATGTAATGTCACATTCATTTGTTAATTACATACATCATTTAATTATTTCCTAGTGGTCTTATGTACATGCCTACATCATATCGTTAATGCATCGGATCCCATTAGAACTTTGCAATTAAGCACGCTCAGGCTAGAGTAGTACTGGGATGGGTGACCGTCTGGAAAGTCCTAGTGTTTTACATGCCTATGATATTTTATAAACTTATTCCAATTTATCCCACATGCATCATGGAAATTTTTCTCCTCTCACTCTCTCATATATAATTGAGGTGAAGGAGGCCCTTTAAGCATGCAATGGAGTGTGTTTTAAAGCTTCTTGTGAATGAAGCGTAGCCAACATCTCTTTCTTTTTAGAGATAAGCTACCCCATTTTTCCAGTTTGTGTTCTACATTGTTTTTCTATCTTATTCAGTAATAGAAGTTGGGTTTCACTGTATTTCTGTGTTCTCTTGTATATTTTTGTGTATTTCATTGTTATATCTCAGTCATATTTCTTCCTTCATGTCATTCTCAAAATAATTTGGATCAGTGGTATCAGAGCAGTCTTCTCCTTGTGATTTCTCAGAGAAGGTCCCCAACATGGCCAGGGTATAGAGATTTGGGTCTCAAGCTAGTTTCTCTTGAGGACAACCACTCTCACTAGCCCAAGTGCCTCCCATGGCAGAAGAAAAGATATATGACAAAGGGGGGGATCCTTTCAAGACGTTGCTCAAGGAAGCCCTCGTGTGACAAAGGAATGAGATGATGGAAAAATTTTCTCATATCCTTCAAAGACTACCAATGGAAACAACCAAGGCATCTTCGACAAGAAACAATTTTGCAAGTGCGACACCCTTCAAGGTATAAGTCAATTTTGATATCCCTTTATTTAAAGGCCAAATAGATGTAGATTCTCTAGAAAAATGGTTGAATCTACTAGAAGGTTATTACTTTGTCCAAAAATTTTTTGATAGTGAAAAGATCCCCTTCACACTCCTTAAATCCATTCCCCATGTCAGATCTTGGTGGGAAGGTTACTGGGAGAGGTACACCACATATGAATCTACACTATTTGGGAGAGAACCCACTTGGGAGGCCTTTGTAGATTCCCTAAAGGATGAGTTCTACCCTATCAGAAACTATGCTGACAAATAGATGAGATGGACAACTCTGTGTCAGAAAAGAGACCAAATGGTGGTGGAGTAAACTGACATATTTCATACCTTGCGCTCAAATTTGGGTATCAAAGACTCCAAGTGACACCTGGTTTTGAAGTACCGCAGTGGTCTACATAGGTACATCCAAACATAGATGGATTTCTTGGAAATCTCCTCACTAGGAGCTTCTTATCGATATGCAGTCAAAATTGAGCAGAAATTTAAGTAGTAGAGTAAGTGGGAGAAGCATGGACAAAGTAATGAAGACCAACCTAAAGAGAGCCAGTCCTAGATGCAGGCATAGAAGGGTAACAAGAAGTCTAAGAAAGAGATCAGGAAGTGGCGTGAGTTCTACAATATCCCTTAGCACAACAGTGATGGATTTCTCTCAATATAGTCATTGGTGGCCAAGCTCAAAGACAAAGATCTGAACCTCGACTTGGACCCTAATTAATAAAATAATAAAAGGAGACAGATCATTGATTCATAACCCATTGCTACTGTCACAACTACAACAATACAACCATAAAAGGATCTTGAGGAGGGGGGGCGACTCTTCCATTCATAGATGTGGTTGAAGGGGACCCCACTGTATTTTATTATTGATAGAGGAAGCCAAAAGAACATCATCTTAGTAGAGGTTGTCAAGCACTTAGATTTTCCAATAACACCACACCTACAACCATACAAGATCAGGTGGATTTTCTAGGGTCAAGATCTTTGTGTCAACCAACAGTGTCGCTTGTCCTACGACATCAAACCCTTCAAGGATGAGGTATTGTGTGATATTGCCCCACTAGAAGTATGTGATGTTCTATTAGGCCAACCATATATGTGGAGGAATCATTCTATTTATGAGTCTCGATCCTATAGCGTTATTGTTACTCTAGGGGGTCAACTATACCGGATACCAGAGGTAGTTCTGACTATTGTCCCACCAAAACAATGCCACAAAGTAATCTCTCATACTGAAAAGTTTAGCCTCTTCAAAATACGATCAGAAGGTGAATAGAAGGAAACTGCAACCACTGCAGCCTCAGCTCGAGACCTTTATATCTAGTAGAAGTAGATCGACAAGATTGTAGACGAGTACCAAGATGTTCTTGCTGCACCTATGGGGGTGCCTCCACACTGCCCAATCAAACAAGGTTATAAAAGAACCCTTGATACTCTTCATGATGCATAGTCCTCCCACACTCAGGTAGATCATGCAACTATATTGGTTGAATGGATCCAACTCCTCCAACAATAGGTTCATGACATCCTTCAACAAGATAAGCATGACAAATTCTTCAGTAAGGAAAGAAACACAACAAGCTTCAAATGTAGCAGAAGTCTCCCCATCTCCCAAAGGAACTTGACGTAACAGGGACCATTGCTACCTAAGGGGGGAGAAATGATCCATATGGATCTCAGTGGCCATCCATCTCTTCCATTGAATCACCATTTTGAGCCTGTGGTTTTGATAAACCATGATATTCACCCTTTTTACGGGGAATGGAATGTAATGTAATCTTCATTTGTTAATTACAGACATCATTTAATGATTTCCTAGTGGTGTTATGTACATACCTACAACATAGTGTTAATGCACCAGATCCCATTAGAAATACGCAGTTAAGCATACTCAGGCTAGAGTAGTACTGGGATGGGTGACCGCCCGGTAAGTCCTAGTGTTTTACATGCCTCTAGCATTTTATAAACTTAGTCCAATTTATCCCACATGCATCATGAGAATTTTTCTCCTCTCACTCTCTCATATATAATTGAGGTGAAGGAGGCCCTTTAAGCATGCAATGGAGTGTGATGTAAATCTTCTTTTGAATGAAGCGTAGCCAACATCTCTTTATTTTTAGAGATAAGCTACCCCATTTTTCCAGTTTGTGTTCTACATTGCTTTTCTATCTTATTCAGTAATAGAAGTTGGGTTTCACTATATTTCTGTGTTCTCTTGTATATTTTTGTGTATTTCATTGTTATATATCGGTTATATTTTTGCCTTCATGTCATTCTCAAAATAATTTGGATCACCTTATGGCATAGCTTTTAAGCATGACCCTCACGAGATGAGATAACATGTGGTTGTTTCCACTTTCCCACGTTGAATTGTACACAAATGGAGCCTTGAAGAAGCCCTAAAGCCAAGTGAAGAAGCCCCTAAATTCAAGTGAAGAAGCCCCTAAAACCAAGAGAATAATCCCACAAGATGTCCAAAATAAATATTACAAGCCTACAAATGTCCAAGATGACGATTGCAAGATGGAGATTGTTGAAAGTATTATTTTTGGTCAATTTGGATAACCTATATTTGAGGGAATTTTTACCTTACATACCTAACTCAAATGGGAGCACAAGTTACATATTTGGAAATCTTATTTCAATACCTTTCCAATGGTATATGGAATTCCCTCTAACTCCCTAGGAATGAGGATATATGATATTTTTCCATCCGATAACCCCACCAAAAAATTGAGGTCAGCTCAACTAATTTTGGGGATAAAATTACTATAAATATAGGATATAATTTTACATTTTTAGAGAAACCAACAAAATGATAAAGTATGAGGTGCACTCAAGGTGTTGGGGTGTCTTTTTGGTGTGCAAGAGAAGTCTAAGAGATTCTCTTAAGGTCTTTCTTATTCTCAAGGTATTCCATAAGGTTGTGATGTTGTTGTATGCTCTACTATGAAGCTATGATATTTCCATGAGGTTGTAATGCTACCGTATGCTCTACTAGAAGTTGTGATTTTTCCGTGAGTGGATGTTTCCGTGAAAGGATTTTAGTGATTACATTATGAAAATGATGCTACAATGCTTGCTAGGATTTGAAGGGTTGTCTATGGAATTCCACATGGAGGTGAAGTCATAAGTACTCTTTGTATGAAGATCTTGGATTGGTGATACCTTGTCAAGTTGGTGCTTAGTTGAGGATATTGGTGTCTCCAGTAGGTTGGTGCCTACATCTTATTGAGTTGGTGCTCAATTGAGGAGATTGGTGTCTCCAGTAGGTTGGTGCCTACATCTTACTGAGTGGGTGATCAACTAAGGAGATTGGTGTCTCTAGTAGGTTGGTTCCTACAATATTTGTAACAGTAGGTTGGTTCCTACAAACATTTATAAAAGATATTTTTTTGTGGTTTTCTTTTGCAATGGTTTCCACATCAAATTCTGTGCGTTGTGATTTGAGTTTATATGTGGTTATTGTTTCTCAGTTAATGATTGATTAATGAATGATTAAATAAAGTAAAAAGTATCTTATACTGATTTACCCCCCCCCCCCCGCCCCCCCTCTCTGTATAACCACAAGCTCAACAACTGGTATCCGAGCGGGTTTTTTTAGGAACAATCTAACCAATGGAAGGCATATCATGGATAAGCAAGGATAATTTACCAAAAGTGGAACACCATTGTTTGATGGGAAAAATTATGTTTTTTGGAGCATAAGAATGAGATCATTTTTTGCAGGCAAAAGGATTTGATGTTTGACAAGATGTAGTAAATGGATACACTGCACTAGCTTCTCTCTGAACAAATGAAGCCAGGAAAAATCTTAGTGAAAATGATTCAAAGGTTATAAATTCCATTCTAAGTTGTCTAACATGTTCATAATTTTTTTAAGGTTATGAATTATGATTATACAAAGGAAATCTGGGACAAGCTCAAGAATATTTATGAAGGAGATGCTAAAGTAAAAGGGGCCAAGCTTTAGACTTACAAAGGACAATTTAAACATTTGAGAATGAAGGAATATGAAGATATTGCAACTTATTTTCTCTGAGTTGATGAAATTGTGAATACTCCAAGAGGACTGGGAGAAAAATATTGAAAATTCAATTATTGTGCAAAACATACTGAGATCTTTCCCAATGAGATTTGACCCTAAAATATTATCTCGAGAAGAAATACAAGATCTGGCTACGTTGAGCATGGATGAATTACATGGAATACTTAACGCATATGAAATGAGAACATAATAGGAAAATCCATCTAGAAGAGAAGCAACTTTCAAAGCCCCCAAGAAGACAAGAAAGAACAAGCCAAGGTCAAAACCCAACTCAAACAATAGTGATCATTCAGATAATGAAGAAGAAGCCAACTTGGTGAGAAAGATAAAAAGAGGAACTGCCAAGTACAAAGGTAAACTTCCTTTCAAATGCTTTGATTGTGGTAAAGTTGGCCATTTTGCTTCCAAATGTCCTTATGCAAGGGGTTCATATAGTGATGAAGAAGAAGTTCCTAAGAAAGAAAAGAAACATCAGAAAAGAGACAAGGCAAAAAATAAATGAATACTTTTGAAAAAGAAAATCCTCTATTCAAAAGATGGTAGTTCCTCGTCCAATGAAGATGATGATAGTGACGATGACTCAAGAAGATTACTCTTCATGGTGTTAGAGACTCAAAAGGAAACTACTGAAAATAATGAAGGAGACTATGAAGAAGAAGAAGAAGAGAATCTTGATCCATAATTGATCAGTGTCTTAAGTGATCTAAGAATAGTAAGGAAGAAAAAAAAGCCTCTCAAAGAAGAGTTAAGTAAACTAAAGGAAGGATTTCAAAGCCCTAGCAAAAATCCTGAAGAATCCAAGTAGACTATCATAGATCTAAAGATTCAGTTGGAATAATCCAAAGTGATTGAAGAAACACTCAAGAGACAACTGGAAAAAAAGAAGAAAATAATAAATAATCTGGAAGCTGAAATAGTCTCACTAAGAAAGGAACTACAAAAGAAGGACATCCCACTAAATTTTGTCAATAGCACCAAAATACTAGATGAAATCATCTGAAACAAAAAACCATTCTATGACAAGTATGGAGTTGGATACAAACAAAATAATAATGATGAGGTTTCAAGCTCTATGATGAGAGGAAATGAAGCAGAGCAAAGAAGTTATGCATGTACTATCAAGGGTTACATCAAGAAAGAAGAATGAAAGACTCTAAAGGAGGATGTACACAAACCATAAACAAAGAAGAATCAAGAAGAATATCATGCAATAAGAGGAACATGGAATCAACAACCAACAATGAAGAAGACCCAAGAAGATCATGATTTTAGAAGAACAACACCAACTAGAAGACCACCCACACCCAGGTACCAAAATAGTTTTCTTGGCTTGTGTTATTCTTGCAATAATTTTGGGCATAAAGCCATTAATTGTAGAGCCTATGCAAAGAGTAGAAACACATGGAAAAAAAGTAACTATGAAAATCCCAAGAATCATTATGAAGATGATTATTCCAGAAAGCCTCATGAGACGTTTGACAAAAAATATAACAATTTTGGTGCTTTGGGTTATGAAATTGAATGCTACAAATGTAACAATTTTGGACACATAGCTAGAAATTGCAGAAGTGATTTTATAGTTTGTTCAAGGGAAACTAGGCATGTTCCTTTCAATCATATAGGGGAACAACAAAGAACTTGGAAAAGGAAGCAAACATGTTTGAAGGTTGAGGAATGTGGTTTTGTCTTACAAGCCCAAAATAGAAGAAGCCATTGGTATATTAATAGTGGATGATCAAAGCATATGACTGGAGACAAAAATAGATTTGTAGCATTAAAGAAAGAAAAAGAGGGGTTTGTCATGTTTGGAAATGATAACTCAACCAAAATTATATGAAAATGCACAATCAGTCTTGGAAACAAATATGTTGTGGCAGAAAATGTCATACTTGTTGAAAATATGAAGCATAGTTTTCTAAGTGTGAGACAAATGTGTGATCAGGGACACACACTAATATTCAATTCAAAAAAATGTGAAATAAATAAAGAAGGATTAGACAGACTAGTGGCAACAACGACAAGGACTCCACACACACACACATATTGAATGAGATCAAAGAAGAAATATGTTCTTTGGGGAAAAAATATGGAAGTTGGCTTTGGCATAGGAGAATGGGCCATATACACTTTAATAATATTGTCAACATTAACAAGAAGAAATATGTAAGAGAAATTTGCCAGAAATTACAAAGCCAACGAATAGTATGTGCAAGCACTGTCAGCATGGAAAACAAATAAATGTTGAATTCAAGACAAAGGAATACTCTACGACTGAATCATTGGAGATTGTACACACTGATTTATGTGGGCCCACAAGAACAAAAGGACTAGATGGTGAACAATACTTCATGTTACTCATTGATGACTACACCAGAATGACCTAGGTTTTCTTTCTTAAGAAAAATTCAGAAGATTTTGAATGTTTCAGGGTATTCAAGGAACTGTTTGAAAATGAAACGCATTTGAAAATCAAATGCTTAATATTAGATAATGGAAGTGAGTTTACTTCAAATGAATTTAGGGATTTTTGTAAAGAACAAAGAATAAAAATATAGTTCTCAACAACTAGAACACCTCGACAAAGTGGAGTTGCTAAAAGGAAAAAGAAAATTGTACAAGAAATGGACAGAACTGTGTTGAATGACTCCAAGCTAAGTGATATCTTTGGGGACAAGTAGTGCATACATCTGTTCATATTTTGAAGAGAGGATTGATCAACAATAATAATGATAAGACTCCATGTGAGTTATGGAAAGAAATACCAACCAATGTCAATCACTTTAAAGTGTTTAGAAGCAAGTGTTACATAAAAAGGAAAGACAAGAAGATTGAAAAAATTGACTCCTGGGTGGACGAAGGAATATTTGTTGGGTACTCATGCAAAAGCAAAGCATATAAGTGCTACAATATAAAACTTAACAATACAGTGGAAAACATCAATGTAAAATTTGATGAAACAGACTTGCTGAAGACCAAGAAGGGAAGCAAAAATTCAAACATATTTGAATAACAGGAAAATGAAGAACTGAGTAAGAATACGAGGAAGAAGAAGAATATCAACAAGAAGAGAAGCAATCAGAAGCAGAACAAGAAGAAAACAACCAACAAGATTTATAGACACCTTTAGGACACATAACATTCAGGTTCAAAAGAATCATCCACCAGAATAAATAATTGGAGATAGAAGTGTCAATGTAGAAACCAAAAGAAGAAGGCAAGCACAAACACTGAAACAAGGGAATTTTTCATTACTATCCACAGTTGAACCAAGTAACTTTGAGGAAACTATAAATGATGAACATTGAATTAGGGCCATGGAAGAAGAACTAAATCAAAGAGAGAATAATGAGACATGGGAACTAGTTCCAAGACCAAAGGAAAATATGTGATTGAGACAAAATGGGTCTTCAGAAACAAGCTAAACAAAGATGGACAAGTAACCATAAACAAAGAAAGACTAGTGTGCAAAGGATATTGAATGAATAGATTTTGAAGAAACCGTTTCTCCCATGGCTAGAATGGAAGATATCATAATGTTCTTGGCTTATGCATGCTCCAAAAAGATCAAAGTGCATCTGATGAATGTAAAATCAACTTTTCTAAATGAAGAATTAGAAAAAGAAGTCAACATAAAACAACCAAGGGTTCCTACCATCAAAAAATAAAGACTATATTTACAGATTGAAAAAAACTCTGTATACTCAAGATTGGACAGTTACTTATAACAACAAAGATTATAATATAATTTAATATGAATCTATTTTGTAATTATATTTATATTTATTAAATTTAATGTATATATGTTTTTAAT
>JASDQU010738969.1:201167-226228 GCA_032191745.1 Picea mariana | reverse complement strand
CAAATGATTAAAAAATAGTAAATTAAAGTGAAATTTAAAAAAAAAAAATTAATTGAACGAAGTGAATTTATCTTAGTTTTTCTCACTCCAATATTATGAAATATTCTATTATTATTTTTTTAACACAAAAAATATCTTCACATTATATGCAAAAAAGATTACAACAGTGTATGGTGAAGGTCTACCTCCACCTTGCATCTAGGAAACCAGGGCCTCCAGTAGCTTAGTATCATTACAATTATTATTATTCTTGATGTTCATGTATAACTATTTATTAATGAATTCATAACAAACAAACAAAAAATAGACTAAGTTATCATCCTGTGACTATTCATAAAAACTAGTAAGAAAAACAAACAAATTCGACATCTAGTGGTGGATAAAGGAGCGTTATCCTTCACAATCAATTCTATTAGCTTAATGATCTCCTTCTTATCATTCTTTTCCAACGAAGATGGTTGTGGATCTTCATCTAGTATCATAGGATTCTCTTGTGTTCCCTCCAAGCCATGGGAGCTATGCTTGTGAGTAGTGACTTTGGCTTCCTAGTTGACCTGTGAGACGGAAATTCCAATTCCAAATACCACTTTACACATAGCCTCAAACTTTCCTTCAAAAATATCGATGGTGTGGAGGATATCTTGTTGTTATTCCCCCTTGTTTTCCAAATCATGAGTAATCAAAGCTTCAGTTATTCAATAGGTCTCTGAAATCCTAAAAAACTTAATGTCATGGGTGCGGGAAAAGACAGGGTCTTTAACCCACCCTTCTAGCTCTTCCAAGACCTGATTATCATTTAGTGTTTGTCTCTTCTTTTTCACCATGTCTTCCATCCCCTTTATTTCTATTTTGGCTAACTCATAGCACCTTTCCTGGAAGAGTCGCTCCGTTATAACGGCATCCTTCTCCACTTTGGAAATATGTTTGGGCTTCCCTTAGGTCGATGCCCTAAGGGAACAAACTTGGGTTTCTTGCCTCACCCACCCCTATACCTATCAGCATTGTGTTTCGTCGTGATAAGAGCACACAGACTTAAGGCAATGTTAATTACATGAATAGATCTTAAGATAAATCTCAAAATAAACCCACAATATCAACAAGAATAAACAAAACCATTCACCAAAATATTGAACACGAGAAATAGAGAAAACCCTTGAGGTAGGGTGACACCATATATTAATCCTTAATGAAGGATAACACTCCTCAAGCAATCATTGATTGTACACTAACAATATTCTTCATTATCCTTCAATACATTGCTTACACTTATTTTTATAGCTCTCTCTATCTCGTAGGAACCTTCTAGAGAGTTTTCTCACATTTATTATATCTAACTACCATAATGGGTCTTATGTAATAATATAGTGGACCTAGTCCACCTTACATTGAATATACATAACGAAATTCCCATTGGATACCTCCCTACGTATCCCATATTACCTCCCTACGTATACTATATTACATCCCCCTTCACATGTTTCATCCTCGAAACACTAGAAGAAACCATACAATATGATCAACTAAGCAATGTAGCCAACTGGTACCAAGTACGGCCATCCATCCATACTAATGGAAGATGAACATGATGTCCAATTGTTGCCTTGGGATTGTTTCGCTAGCCTAATGTCTTCCTGCAGTGTCGGTATTCCTCCATGCACCTCTTGATCGGTTTCCTTTATGGTGCCCTTCTAGTGCATAAATGTGTTGAAGCCCAGGCCCTTGCCTTGATGATTGTTGTTTCTCTATATGATGTGGATGGTGATATACAACAATTGTAGGAATCTGTTCATCTTTCTTCAAATCTGTAACACATTGTGCCTTTGAGTCAATGACCTCATTGTCTTCATTATTGTTTCCATGTGGATTTGCTTCATCTCCTTCAGTAGACTTTGTCTCTGATTCAACTTCAGACTCTACAATAATTTCTTTGTTGGCCACAGTGGGCCTATCTTTCTTACTAAGAGACACATCCTGCAAGGTGATTTTCTTTTTCTTGTACCACAACTTCAAAAACTTATTTTGCACATTAATATTAATGGTACCCATTGATTCTATCCAAGGATATCCCAAAACACTATCCACTTCATCTATATCCTTAGCATAAAAATCTAGATGCAACACATATTTTTCCATGGCGATCTTCAAATCTTTAAAAAATTGAAACTTTTCACCCTCAACCTGTGTGTTTTGAACATTATTTGCAGGAACTTGCAATCTATTAACCAACTGAACATTGATAAAATTATGCAGGCAACTAGGGTTAATAGAAACAATGATATTTTCCTTATGAATACATCCATAAACCTGTAATACAAAATTGCCACATGAAAATAAACCCTTGCTTATTTCTTTACTCTTGAGATGAGACCATTTTTCTAAAAAGACCTTTTCAAATTCTTCATCGAAGAGTGCCATCATTTTGTTATAGTTAAGCGAATTCCACCAAATGGCTACATCACCTTGTAAACTCAAATTTATCAACGTTTTCCAATGCTCTTTACTGAATGCATTCCTATGTTTTATGACTTCTTCAATACTAGGGCCATCGGAATTTCCTGTAAAATACATCTTACTATGAAAACCCCAAAAATAGAACTATAACTTAATGTGCGAATCGTGCGGCTTTTTCCAGAAAAACCCTAAAAAACTGTCGAATTTACAATATTGATAACTTCACTCCCTGGATTCTATTTTGGCTGGTTTGTTTTTTGAAATTTGGTATTTTTTTTAGAGGAATTCAAATATCCATTTTTTTTTGCAAAATTGTGCTCAGAAAGTTTCATATCTTGACCTAAAGTGTGTTGCCCCCTTTTTTCCTATAAAAAAAACTGCAAAATGACCCAAAACTTTATTCCCTTCTTTGGTCAAGGAAAGTGTTATGATACCAATTGTTAATTACCTGAATAGATCTGAAGATAAATCTCAAAAATAAACCAACAATATCAACAAAAATAAACCAAACCATTCACCAAAATATTGAACACAAGAAATAGAGAAAGCCCTTGAAGTAGGGTAACACCATATATTAATCCTTAAGGAAGGATAACACTCCTCAAACAGTCCTTTCTTGTACAATAACATTAGTCTTCACTATGTTTCAATACATTGCTTACACCTCTTTATATAGCTCTCTATATCTCCTAGGAACCTTCTAGAGAGCCTTCTCACATTTACTATATCTAACTACCATAATGAGTCTTATTTAATAATATAGTGGACCTATTCCACCTTAAATTGAATACACATAACCACATTCCCATTGGGTACCTCCCTAGGTATACTACAGGCAAGGTCCCACTCACACTTGGCATGGATGAAAGGTAAGTCTTCTGTAAACAGAGAGAGGTGTGATCAACTTATAATCCCACTGGCATACACCTAAGACTCAGAAATCCCCTTAGAAAGCACCAGGATCTTGACCAACCCCCTCTGAGCAGAAAACTAACAGGATTCCCCACCATAAACCAACAACCAAAAACAATAATTTACACAGAAAAATGAGAGAAAGGTGAGAATGTTACTTGAAATGATGATAGTTAGGCTCTCAGGAGCATTTAGATACCAGATTGACCAAGGTGCCCAATCATCCTTCCTTGGATTGCTCAGGCATGTTGGGGTCTCCTCTTTGAAATAGAACTGGAGGGCCTCCTTCTATTCTAAATAACCCATCCACATAGTCTTTTGGAATCTCATCTTATTTGTGTTTTCCACGTGGAAACTCCCTCTGGTATAAGGCCCCAATGCAATGATTTTCCTAAACGAATGTTGGATGATATGCTCTCGATACCCTGTCATTAATTCACGAAGTGAGATCATCATTTTATCATCTGGTAGCGGGGAGTTTGTACTCCTTCGAGACCTCCCTCTCATCCTCGCGTAGCACGCTGCACCCCATCAATGTCCATCACCCTCCTTCTCTCAATATTATAAATGAATGGCAAGGTGGTGCATATTGAGATGGGAGGGCAGTGACGGCTCCACTCATTAACACCCCATCCGAGGATGAAATATTCTAATTGGGTAAAATCATGAAGATGGGTAACACTTTCGTCACAATCGGGTCTCAAAAATTCCTAGCGGCAATTTTTCGCCCAAAAAGATGTTTCTGTGAATTTTTTCGGCCAAAAATTTGCACATCAAATTGAACGGCGCCCTCGAAATTCGTGTACAACGTTTTTCAAATGAATTATTTTCCTGTGGTAAGCATATTTCGGTCGAAACATTTATTTTTAACGGATTCCATTAAAAACTAGGTTTCGGCCGAAATAATATTTCGGCCGAAAACCTGAAAATGGGACTGTTTGTAGGAAACTGCAAATTCTCTCCATCTTATTTGATCTTTCGAGGTAGCGGACTCCTACAAATACTCAGAATTTAGTTTCATAATTGATACCAACATTTTTAAAATTGAATCTACTTTCATTGGATATAATTTATTTTCATTTTCATTGTTTTTATCTAATTTTATAAAAAAATCACTACATAATATTTTTAGATGAGATTATGATTCGGTGAAATGAAAAATCCATATCTCTAAAAATACACAATGAAAAATTATGGAAAATTTATATTCATAATCCTTAAACTATTTTCTTCAAAAACGTATTTTTAGATTTTACTTTTAAGTAAAAATTAAGATAGATACAAGGTGTAAGAAAACATGTGTTTAAAATCTACAATGTTTTCAGCTTGGTCAACTTCAAAAAATTCAAAAAATTATAATATTCATCCATTAGATTCAAAATTATAGTCATAATAAAATAGAGTCTCTGTAGATTGTTGTAGTATATTTAGTTTGTTAAAAACATAAGTTTAATAATAGATACATTGTTGTGGGGAAAAATAACTCTTCGACAAACCTATGGAAACGATTGTAAGTTTAAAATTGAGCGTATCATTCTATATATGGAATCGAGCGTAGCATCCTATATATATGGAATCGAGCGTAGCATCCTGTATATGGAATCGAGCGTAGCATCACATATGGAATTGAGCGTAGCATCACATATGTAGGATATCAGCCTGGAACATATTGTTAAACAATTGTCAAATTGACATATCAAATCCTAATAAAAAAAAATTGAAAAATTGAAAGCTAACAAAATCCTTCACAAGTTTTGTTTTTACTGTAAAGTGAAATTCTAAAAAAAAAAAATATTTTTATATGCCGTAAGTTGAAGAACTTGTGAAAATACAGTTTTTTTTTTTTCCATAAAACAAGCAAAAGTGTTACCCATCTTCATGATTTTACCCAATTTTAATAATGAATATATTTTAATATTAAATATATAATGTTTATAGACAACTATAATCCGTTTTAAAGTCTATAACATTTCAAAAAATAAAATACAAAACTAAATATAAAACTTTTAATATTGTTGTCTCCTTCTTTTTTTCTCCTTAATCTTGAGAAAACTATAAACTTATTCTAACTATTCTATGTACTTGTACTTTTGTAGAAGGTTGAATTTCACACAGTCTGTTTTTTCAAAAGCATAAGGCCCGATATAATGAGATGTGAGGAACAATGTTAGAGAGATTCGTTTGTTTGGAATTCACACAGTACATTAGGAAATTAATTGTGAATTAATAATATTTAATTAATCAATTGGTCAATATTTATCAATTTGAGTGTTAGTTTTGGTAATATTTATCAATTTGAGTGTTAATTTTGAAATAGTATATTAAAATTTTAGAGATTTTATATATAATGGTTGGATAATTATTGTTATTTTATAAAATAGAGGAATTAAAAAGTGATGTTTAATTTGAAAAGTTTATAAGCAAAAACTCATCATTTTATGAAGATTAATTTATCAAAATTTAACATTTTAATTTGTTTTTTATAAGCAAGTCATGTATTTAAGAGACTTTTGTAGTGACAAGAGTTTAATATCTAACTTAGTTAACCTCCAAACTAACAATTTAAATTTAAAATTTGGATATATTATAAGGACATATTTCTCTATTTCTTTATAAAAAAAATTATCAGAAAATAATGAATTTATTGAGCATGCCCAAATTTATAACTAAGTGCGCTTAGAAAAACATCTATTACAATTCATAACAATTATAAAGGTTTAGTTTTTTAGCCCAATACAACCTAAAATCTATCTAAATCTGATATTTAGATATTTTATAAAAGACAAATTCCTCTACCTTCTTACAAAATGAATTTATTGAGCATGCCCAAATTTATAACTAAGTGCGCTTAGAAAAACATCTATTACAATTGATAACAATTATAAAGGTTTAGTTTTTTAACCCAATACAACCTAAAATCTATCTAAATCTGATATTTAGATATTTTATAAAAGACAAATTCCTCTACCTTCTTACAAAATTTGATTAGAAAACTA
This sequence comes from Picea mariana, assembly GCA_032191745.1. Lineage (NCBI taxonomy): Eukaryota > Viridiplantae > Streptophyta > Pinopsida > Pinales > Pinaceae > Picea > Picea mariana. The sequence goes on along the minus strand of JASDQU010738969.1, from coordinate 219,869 downwards.
TTGAGTTTAAAGTACATGCCCAAATCCCAATCACTTAAAAAAACACTAATTTAAAAAAATCTACAAGATAATAGCATACTATTTTTAATCTTAATATCATATAAATTGATGACACAACATTAATATGATATAAAATGATGACATTGAATGCCAAGCCGTGCTTAAAGGGATGAGGGTTGCTTGTCCCATGATCAATTTCGAGGGTTTAGAGATAGTGTCTTCAAGGTTCAAGTGCATGGAAAGAAGGGACCCAGTTTGACTAGGGTATGGAATGTGAAGCTTATTTTAAGGACTTTCTTAGTTATTGATTTGATGGCCGTACACATAAGAGGGATGATTATTTATAATCTTGTTATAATGAATAACTTTAAACTATATTGTAAAGTTATAAATACGAAATAGATAGTGGATTATTGAAGTAAAAACTTTAATAAAATCCTTAGGTTTAATATCTTATCATGGTGGGGGATTGGATATTATATCCATGGCCATGGATTCAATTTTATTATCTTTTCCCATATATCTTATTATGGTATTAATGATGTAATTAGAAACATTTGATAAACTAATTTGCATTTATCTTCCATGTGGATTTTATTAATCTTTTGAAGATTTATTTAATAAAGAGAGTATATTTGTGGGTTTTTTTTATCGATTTCTTATTATATTACTAAATCTGAAATATATTATAGGTTATAGTGGAGAGAGTATATTTGAAATATATAATAGGTTATAGTGAAGAGAGAATATTTGTGATTCTTTATCTATTTTTTATTATTTATTGTTAAATCTGAAATATATTATAGGTTATTGTGATTAAATTGAAATATATTATTGGTTATAGTGATTAAACTAGTTTTGTATATGAGATTTTGATTAATAACATTTAAAGTTGTTTTTTTAATATAGTTTATAATTTATATATGATTATTTATGATAAACATTTCACAGCATAACAAATAATGTTATATGTATTGGGATATATAACATTGGATTTGAAGTTATTTTAGATATAATGGTATATATCCCAATACATATAGCATTAATTATTTTATTGTGCAATGTTTAGTGTTTTTCGATTATCAAAGGGATAGTATATTTGTCATCTAAAAGTGGGAATCCTCCTAGTGACATGTATGGGGAGTGATAATCCATTAACTCCATACATTGAAGCTCAATCCTAGTAGATACTAATTGATTCTAGTAATTGGATAGGGGGATTTGGGGGAACCTAAGTCACCAAAAAAATAAGAGGTGTTATTGTTGAAAACAAATTGTGTAATTTAATTAAATTTCATAGCTTAATTGATGATGATGATGATGGATTAATTATCCATTTTAACATTTTGTTTTTATGGCAAAAAAAATGTGGAGAAAAACTTTCCTAACTCTCTTTATTTTTTATGATTTAACAAGCTATGAATATCAATATTGTTGTGAATATTATGAAATTGAAACCTAATATGTGTATAGGTAGTGCATTATAACCATTTTTTTAGTTTTTTCTAGTTTATATATTATTTCTTCCTATGGCTTTTTAGGTTTTCTCCAATGCCTAGCATCACTATGAGGCTCATAAGATTTTGTCTTTATTTTAGCAATGTTGTTTATTTATTTTAAGTTAGCCATAGTAAAAAGAGAATTTTGATCAATTAACTTGGCATTAATGTTTTCTTTATTTTATAATAACTTTTTTTTTTTACTTTTGAATTGCAACGCAAATTCTCTTTAAATTTAGTTTTGATATTTGTATCAATAGTTTAAAGAGTGGTTTCCCTCTCTATTCTCCAATGGATCAATCAATAATAAACATTTATATCTTACTCTCTCTTAAGTCTCAACTGATTTTTATTGAAATTCGAAGAAATGTTAGAAAACCTCTAATCCTTCTTGTTATTTATCTTATGTTTATACATTAAGTACATAATTATATCATTTGTTTTGTACCTAAGAAAAAATCATAAAATAAAATATGGCAAGACATTCAATAATGTCTCATATCTCTATTTTTCACAATTTAAGCATCGGATTTACCCAAATATCCCTCTTCACCTCTTTAATCCCTTCAACAACATAGGAATTAGCAAACATCATTATACCAAGATGACAAATGCATTCAAAATTAAAACATAATGATGGTGTTGTCTAAATATTCTACATTTGTTCTTTTTACCTGGAATTCAACGATATAACTTGGGAGAAATCACAATCATTCTCCAATGGATCAATCAATAATAAACATTTCTATCTTACTCTCTCTTAAGTCTCAACTGATTTTTATTTAAATTCAAAGAAATGTTAGAAAACCTCTAATCCTTCTTGTTATTTATCTTATGCTTATACATTAAGCACATAATTATTTGTACCTAAGAAAAAATCATAAAATAAAATATGGCAAGACATTCCATAATGTCCAATATTTCTGTTTTTCACAATGTAAGCATCGGATTTACCCAAATAACCCTATTCACCTCTTTAATCCCTTCAACATAGCGAAAAATGATAAAATATAAAAAACCACCCAAAAAAGAAAATTGGGGCGTTGCCCTGGAGCTGAACGCTCTGCGTAACCAAGGGGGGCCAATCCCATCCCCCCTGGGACCCCCCTAGGAAAGCGGTGGGTGCACACGACACAAAGAACACTACTAGGGAGGGATCGCCAGACGCAGTCGTCAAATATGAAGACAGTTGAAACTAAGTCCAAAAATCGAAACACGAAATATCTTTCAATAACCAATTGAAATATACACATCAATAAACCAAGAAACAAGACATAATAGAAAAACCCAATAATACAATTATCATTCAAACAAACATGATTATTAAAGAGTCACATAGATATATGACAAAGCTATCATTATTGAAAATATCCACAAATGGAAACAACCATATATTCATTCTAAAATCCCTGACAAGCAATAGATGAAGTAAAGATGAAGAAATTGGTCATATTCAAAGGACAATTAAGAGGAACAACATTTCTTGGTTTTTAAATATGAAAAATATAAAATATTCAATACATGGGAAGAAGAAATGGATCATATGCAAAGAAAAATTAAGAGCAAAGGAAAATTAAGAGGAGCAAAATTTCTTCAACATGAGAAATATAAAATATTCAATACATAGGAAGAGGTGGTGGAAATTTTTAATTTATGTATATACACATTTAGAAGAGAAATCATTGACATTTGCACAACTTAGGGAAACAAAGTAAATGAAAAAAAAAAAGCATTGTTCATTATGACAGTTGTCTCAACAATTTAATTGAACAAGTTGGTTATGGTGTATTCAAAGCACATAAACTAGATTAATTCACTACAAGGTTGTTAGATGTCATCATAACACATGTGAGGACAAAAAATTCAGAGCATTATGAGGACATGGTACAAGCAACAATTTTGATAGACAAAGAAACAATCACATACAAAAGGTATAAAAAGGAGAGAGATGAAAATGATGAGAGAGTATAAGTTTTGGAATTTGAACTTAAGAAAATGAGTGTTACAAAAATGCATGAGCTCAAGGTAAAACAAGATGGAAAATGAAAGAAATATAGGAAGAAGATGTAGAACCAAGAAAACTGAAAAAAATTAATTTCTACAAAACCCATAACACATCAAAACATTATTTGCTACCTTGGAAACCCAAGAAATCAATTAGGACCTTTTAGGCTAAGATGCCCAAGAGAATGTAACAATTTAGGAACCACGGATTCAAAAAATGACAAAACCAAAATGTATACAAGGCATAAGAATAGAACAATCCAAAGGTTCAAGCCCTACTAGGTGGAATATTGACTTGTAGATGTTATGCACGTGGCACATGGGGGGAATACAATGGGAAAGTGCACTTTTAGTACCTTAGGAGTGACTATGGTTTGTTCAAAATGTGGAACGAGAAATCATGAGGATAAGTAATGCTAGATTCCATTAAAGGAGCTCCAAGAAAAGTGCTGCAAGTTTATACAAATAGAAAGGAAGGAAACTAGAACAAAAAGAAGTCTTGATTGCCATCAAAATAAGGCTAAAAGGATACAACATGAGACAATATGATGTTGACGATGATATGGACCTCAAATTACACAAGGAAGTCTATGAAGATACCATCCTACCAATTAGGGACTGAAAAGGGAGAAACAGAATTCCAAAAGAGAGCAAAGAAGAAACAACCCAAACAATGAAAAAATTGGGGAATAAATTGATCAATTCATGCAGTTAGCTATGAATCAACAATGTTGAAAAAATCAAGAATTTTTTCAAGTGCGCACTAAACACCACTAAGCACCTATTACAGTAAAGAAAACAACCTTGAAGAATTTAAAGTATGTAAAATCCATTCATATTCTTAAAAAAAAAATGCAGATATGTATACTTGTCATGAGAAACTAAGTTGATTATGTTGTAATAAACCTTTGAGCAAAAATCAACTTCATTTCTTTAATATTCTTTAATATTTTTGAAAGATATGGAAATTTCCATTTAAAAATGAAGAATTGGTATAAGAGTAGCAAATGATGTTACCTACATACAAGTAGGATTAAAGTTATAGAAATTCATCCATATGGCAATAAGATATGTGCTATGTTTGAATTACTATAATTACCTAAAAAAACATACAATGTACTATTGAGGAGACCATGGATTTATGTAATGAGAGAGACTATATCTTAAAATAAAGTTTTGTATTTAGAAAAAGTTAAAGAAGGTTATTGTTTCCTTAATAAAAGAAAGAAAGTGATAGAAGTGCAAACAAATCATATAGTTAAAGATGAATCACCAAAATCAAGGTGAGGAGAATACAAAATTTTTAAATTTTTATGAGTAAATATTAGATTTTTTAGGGAACAAAGTGCTCAAAATCATTACAACAATATGTATATAGTGAGTTCAACATGTCATTTAAGTGAATTGAATTTGGATGGGAAAAATAACAATTATTCCTCCCAACCACCCAAGGTAAACCCAATTGACAAACTACGTCATACTTATTGTATATGATAATTCATTCACTTTTAATCTCACACTTACGAAAAAAATCTTTTAAAGAAATTTAAAAAAATCAAGGATCTTCATTGGTTGCTTTCTTTAAAAAGGCTTACCTTAACTTCACACAATATCAATTATATGGAGATGTAGAATTTGTGAACACACTTTGAGTGTAGTATTATAGTTTGAGTTTTAAGTTAAAATGAAAATAGATATATGATATGGAGATGTAGAATTTGTTAATACACTTCGAGTTCGAGTGTAGTACTATAATTTGAGTTTTAAATTAAAATGAAAATAGATATATGATGGTAAGATAAAATAAAATAATGTATTTTTTTAGTTTTAATTTATATAAAAATAAAAAATAAAAAGATAAAAAAAAATTCTATATTTTTTTTAAAGGGATAGTTGTATTTATTTTTTTCCAAGCCCTAATGATTTAAGTTATTCTAAAATTAATCAAAGTTATTAAAGACAAAATTCTATACACCAAATTCTTATCAATGTATAACTATGACTTTCAACAGATTCATTATCAAATTTATAAAATATTTTTTGACGTAGAAAAAATGAGTTTACACATCTATTAACTTCCTCCATGATGAACTGTACGTTCATACCGTCTATTGGCAATGGCAACTTTAAGACTTGAAGTTAAACAGTATATATACAGAAGAACTTGTGGTAGTGAAATGCAAAATTAAATATAATATTTAATTTTGTAGTAAATTGTTACATAAAATTGCATTATTTATAACATAGTATAACAAATTAAATTAAATATAATATTTAAAATTTTATATTACATTTATATGAGTCAATTGTTGCATAACATTGTGTTATTTAGAAAAAAATTGTTGAGAAGTATTAAATTATATGGTGAATCTAAGTTTTCATACTATATTATGCGGTAAATATTTTATGTTAGTAGTAATCTAAATATTTATGAATTGATTTTTTTGGAATCACTAAAAATAATGATAAGGAAAATTAGTATTTTTTATTTTCCATTTAATAAAAGTAATTTTCTCTTTAATAAGAAAAATTTTGAATTGTTAAAATTGTAAATATTAATCATTAACATTGCAAAATCAAATTGTAATAGGAATATTCAATGATATTAAATCTATTTTTACATTAAAATTAATAATTTTAACAATTCAAAATTGCAATTTTAACAAGAATTTGATGAGTGAATTTTTATGATGATAAATCTAAAAAATATTGAAATAGTAAAACTTTAACCTTCTTCTTTTAAATTTAAAATTAAAAAATATTTATCATTATAATTTTTTTGTTTAATAATTATAAATAAACATCAAATTTCAACAAGAAACAACTCACTCACTCATCACTACATATTATTGGTGATCACAAACTTATAATCCCAATTCATGGTAGACAGTTATAATCCTTCTTCTTTTTTGTTTGCTAGTGTGTTTGTTACCTTCAGGACTAGCCTATGGTCTAAGAAACCGCAATCCATGGGCATCTAAGTCATCAAAATCCCTCGGGGATTGCACCTAACCTGGGCCACACCAACCCTTAACATGGCTGGATTTTTTTGGGTGTCTTCTCCTTATACCACAAGTTTCGTACCTTGTCCTCCTTACACAACGAAACCGTCAAAATCCAATCACATTACTGATATTTGATAGCTATAATCATTTTTTTAATCTACAACATTTGAGAAAAAAAATAAGGTCTTCGGTCTTTCCATATAAATTAACTCCATTTATACCCAAACCCATTCAACCTATCACCCCTCATTTAGCATGCTTTGTTTACATAGTGATGATTGAAAATCAACACCATTATCTATATAAAATTAAATTAAGATAAAAATGCATGCTTTGTTTACATAGTACCCATCATCTAGTATGCTTTGTTTACCGATGATTGAAAATCAACACCATTATCTATATAAAATTAAATTAAGATAAAAATGCATGTTTTTGTTTACATAGTACCCCTCATTTAGTATGCTTTGTTTACATAGTAATGATTGAAAATCAACACCGTTATCTATATAAAATTAAAATAAGATAAAAATATATAATTTGTTTACATAGTGATGATAGTGATGATTGAAAATCAATACTATTATTTATGTAAAATTATATTAAAATAAAAAAGAAAAAATTAAAATTTGTAACATAAAATTAAATCCAATAAAATTGAAAAATCAATATTTAAAATAATTCTTTCAAATTTTAAAAAAATTAAATTAAAAATTAACAATATCATTTAAATTTTATTAATTAAAAATAATCATCACATTGTTATGTATTTATTTAATTGATAACCAAATTACCTTACCTCTTACTTCTAATATAAGTGAAGAGAATACCCATATGAATAATTCACGATAGATAACACTCAACGAATCAACTTATCATACATAAATTAGCATAAAAGGGAAGGATTTCAAAATTGTTCTAGGTATATTAATCTTATTTCTTTTGGATCATTTGGTATGGTATATGATTGTATTTGATATTTTTACAATATTTAATTTGGTGTTTAATGATTTAAAATTAGTGATAAGAATAATTAGAAAATGGATTTTAATTAATTTTAAAAAATTGGAAAGTTGTATAATTGATTTTTTTTTTAATAAAAGTTTTTTATTTATAAAATTTAAAAAGTTATAAATAAAGATGTTTTTGATAAGGTTGTTTTGTTTTTAATAAATTTGGTTTATTATTGTATTAATTAGAAGATTTTAAAATCTTGGGATATTAGACACTNGGGGAGGTTGAGTTATCTTACGTATTCATCTTCTAACCAAACAAGCATTATGATAGTATAGGGGTAACCATCTTCGAGGACACCCCCATTGACATAAGCATCTTGGTATGTTAGGACTCTTCACGATAATATGGACTTTGTACAAGAGATGGAAGAACGGGTAAAGAAAACTAGAGCCAACCCTAGTGTAATTCTTGTGAAGGTAGAATATCACATTTCTTCCTTCACCTTGAATTAAGAATCCACCTCAAAATTTGAGGACAAAAGAAAGAATAAATTGCATTTCAATCCCATGTGCATTTATCAATTTATAAACTACTTCTACTAAGAAGCCACCCCAAGATAACCCATATGATCATGTTCTTAGCTACCTAAAAAATGAGGTTACTCTTTTGAAAAGGTAAGTGTTTTCCCTAGCAAAACTTTCAATTTCAACCCTCTTGTTAGGAAATGCCAAAGAAATCAGCCACAATCCCTCGTAAGTCAACTTCTCTATGTGTTATCATATACGTCATTGTGAATAAATACTTATTATTATACAATGTAAACAATGACCTAGATAATTGTGGATCATATCAGACAAACTTGGAAATTATTAGAGTAGAGAAAATGGTTGTTGCTAATTGGGAGGGAGTCCTTTAGGAGGAGGTTCTTCAAAAGGAAGAAGAAGAGCATTAGTTAGAATGGGATGTGTAAAATCTAGATGTTGATGTTTTGTTCCTTAAAGAGATCTAAGAAATAAAGGATTTTTTATAAACTAGAGGTTAGCTTGAAGTCTCAAAAAGGAAGCAACTTAGAAAAGTTTCCAAAATGTCACTAAAACTTTTGATATAAGACTTGCTAATGTATTCACAATGAGAGGAGTGAACTCAACAAACCATGTTTTTGCAGAACAATTAAAGGAACAATGTTCAAACTCATCCCTGGAAGAATTCTTCATGCACATCTTGTCAATTAGATCTTGAAAAACGATATTTCCATCGTGTTAAAAAAATTTCATCATATACCCCCAACAACATCATGAATGATATGGTCGATCATATTATCAGCATGTACATGTTATAGAATTCTAGGATTCCATAGAAAATGGAAAATCTTTAAAAGGGCATGAAGTAAATTCCCCATAGGCAAACTGCATAACTATGGTTATGCCACCTACAATGGAGCATAGACTGAACATATATTTTCATAGTGATACAATTCACAAATACTGTTCTCGCGTTAACTCTGGATGATCTCACGCCTTTTAATGCTTTTGTTTATATGTCGTTTCGATTCTTGACATTTCACAAAATTATCGCTCTCTCTGTTTCCATCAACCGTTAAAAACGATGCCTATTCCAGACAACTTTGGGACCTGGGGCTAATCGAACATGCATACAGGTGGGCTCGGAGCTGACGGTCATATGGTGGGTTACAAGCGCACCCCACTCATGTGACTTGTTGTCGTCATGGTAGGGCTACCACCTGGCAGGAATCGAAGGAGCCGATGGTCCCACGTGTAATTCAGAATCCACATAATTGCATTGGATGATGACGTGGTCCACGTGGTCGCAACACAAATTTTGTTTAAGAAACTTTTGGTCGTTGATCAATCCGTTCATTAATGCGTCTTATGGCTCACCATAAACTCGTGGGCTTAAGTCAACATTGTCTTAAGATTGGAAAATACTCGCGATACGGTCATATGGTGGGCCATAAGCGCACCCCATTCATGTGACTTGCTGTCGTCATCGTAGAGCTACCTGGCGAGGAATGTAAGTAGCCGGTGGCCCCACGTGTAATTCAGAATCCAGGAAATTGCCATCGGAGATGACGTGGAGTTGTCCACGTGCTCCCAACACAAAAAATTTCACAAAGTTTTGGTCGTCCATAAACCTGCTCATCAATGCGTCTTATGGCTCACCATAAACTTGTGGGCCTAAGTCAACATTGTCTTAATATTGGAAAATAATGGTAATTATGGTTTTTTATTTATTATAATTTGGAGAGAAATTTTTTTGAAAGTTAAAAAGTGAATAATTCACTATTTATCTATTTATGTAAATAATGAAATATTAACATAAAATCAATGAAATATTAATAAATGTTATATAAGGTGAGATATACACTTTTCAATATTTAAATTATTTTTGTGTCTAAATTCTTCCCCAAATTGGATGGGATAGGATAGGATATGGTTGAAATTATAATTTCACATAACTGATAAGAATTTTCATGATAAAACCTTATCATAAAATAGTGTCCTTTTCTCTAGGGAGGTTTTAGCATATTTCAAAAACCCAAATTATTAGGATAGGATATGATATGGTTGAAATTATAATTTCACATAACTGATAAGAATTTTCATCATAAACCTTATCATAAAATAGTGTCCTTGTCTAGTGAGGTTTTAGCATATTTTAAAAACCCAAATTATTAAAAAATAAAAAATGGTAAATCAAAGTAAAATTTAAAAAATAAAAATAAAAATTTGATTAGACAAATTGAATTTATTTATTTTTTTCTTACTCTAATATGAAATATTTTATTATTATTTTTTTCTTTTCATTTTAACATAAAAATATCTTCACATTATATATTAAAAAGATTACAACACTCTATGGTGGAGACCTGCATCTACGGAAACCATGTTCTCCACTAGCTTAGTATCATCACAGTTATTCTTGATGTTCATATATAATTATTTATCAACGAATTCATAATAAACAAAAAAAATAGACTAAGTTATCATCATGTGAACATTCATAAAAATTAGTAAGAAAAACAAACAAACTAGATATCTAGCGGTGGATGAACGAGTGTTATCCTCCACAGTCAATTTTATTAGCTCCATGATTTCTTTCTTATCATCCTTTTTCAACGAAGATGGTTGTGGGTCTTCATCTAGTATCATAGGATTCTCTTGTGTTCCCTCCAAGCCATGGGAGCTATGCTTGTGAGTAGTGACTTCGGCTTCCTCGTTGACCTGTGAGATGGAAATTCCAATTCCAAATACCACTTTACACATAGCTTCAAACTTTCCTTTGAAAATATTGATGGTGTGGAGGATATATTGTTGTTATTCCCCCTTGTTTTCCAAAGCCTGAGCAATCAAAGCTTTAGCTATCCAATAGGTCTCTGAAATCCTAAAAAGCTTAATGTCATGGGTGCGGGGAAAGATGGGGTATTTAACCCACCCTTCTAACTCTTCCAAGACCTAATTATCATTTAGTATTTGTCTCTTATTTTTCACCATGTCTTCCATCCCCTCTATTTCTATTTTGGCTAACTCATAGCACCTTTCCTGGAAGAGCTGCTCTGTTATAATGGCATCCTTCTCCGCTTTGGAAATATGTTTGGGCTTCCCTTAGGTCGATGCCCTAAGGGAACAGACTTGTGGTTTCTTTCCTCGCCAACCCCTAGGCCTAGTAGCATTGTGTTTTTTCATGACAAGAGAACATGGACTTAAGGCAATTTTAAGTACCAGAATAGATCTGAAGATAAATCTCAAAATAAACCCACAATATCAACAAGAATAAACAAAACCATTCACCAAAATATTGAACACAAGAAATAGAGAAAACCCTTGAGGTAGGGTAACACCGTATATTAATCCTTAATGAAGGATAACACTCCTCAAGCAATCATTGCTTGTACAATAACAATATTCTTCATTATCCTTTAATACATTACTTGCACTTATTTATATAACTCTCTCTATCTCATAGGAACCTTCTAGAGAGTTTTCTCACATTTATTATATGTAACTACCATAATGGGTCTTATTTAATAATATAGTGGACCTAGTCCACCTTACATTGAATATACATAACCATATTCGCATTGGGTACCTCCCTATGTACCACATATTACCTCCCTAGGTATACTTTATTCCATCCCCCTTCACGTGTTTCGTCCTCGAAACACGAGAAGAAACCATACAATCTGACTGGCTAAGCAATGTATCCAACTGGTACTAAGTACAACCATCCATCCATCCTAATGGAAGACTAACATGATGTCCAATTGTTGCCTTTCCACCCTGGTCTTGATCTGCCTCGTGCATGTATTTCCATAGGATTGTTTTGCTAGCCTGATGTCTTCTTGCAGTGTCGGTAGTCCTCCATGCACCTCTTGATCGGTTTCCTTTCTGGTGCCCTGCTAGTGCATAAATGTGTTGAAGCTCACGCCCTTGCCTTGATGATTGTTATTTCTCTATATGATGTGGATGGCGATATACAACAACTGTAGGAATCTGTTCATTTTTCTTCAAATCTGTAACACATTGTGCCTTTGAGTCAATGACCTCCTTGGCTTCATTATTGTGTCCATGTGGCTTTGTTTCATCTCCTTCAGTAGACTCTGTCTCTGATTCAACTTCAGACTCTATAATAACTTCTTTGTTAGCAATTGTGGGCCCATCTTTCTTACTAAGAGACACATCCTGCAAGGTGATTTTCTTTTTCTTGTACCACAACTTCAAAAACTTCTTTTGCACATTAATATTAATTATACCCACTGATTCTATCCAATGATATCCCAAAACAATATCCACTTCATCCATATCCTTAGCATAAAAATATGAATGCAACACATATTTGTCCATGACAATCTTCAAATCTTTAAAAAATTGAAAATTTTCACCCTCAACCTGTGTGTTTTGAACATTCTTTGCAGGAACTTGCAATCTATTAACCAATTGAACATTGATAAAATTACGCAGGCAACTAGGGTTAATAGAAACAATGATATTTCTTTATGAATACATCCATAAACCTCTAATATAGAATTGCCACATCAAAATAAACCTTTGCTTATTTCTTTACTCTTGAAATGAGACCATTTTTCTAAAAAGACTTTTTCAAATTCTTCATCAAAGAGTGCCATCATTTTTCTATAGTTAAGTGAATTCCACCAAATGGCTACATCACCTTGTAAATTCAAATTTATCTTGACGCTTTCCAATTCTCTTTACTAAATGCATTCCTATGTTTTATGACTTCTTCAATAATGGGGCCATTAGAATTTCCTGTAAAATACATCTTGCTATGAAAACCCCAAAAATAGAACTATAACTTAATGTGTGAATCGCGTGGCTTTTTCCAAAAAAATCCTAAAAACTATCGAATTTACAATATTGATAACGTCACTTCCTGGATTCTGTTTTAGCTAGTTTGTTTTTTGAAATTTGGTATTTTTCAGAGAGGATATCAAATATCAATTTTTTTTTGCAAAATTACGCTCAGAAAGTTTCATAAATGGACCTAAAGTGCATCGCCCCCTTTTTCCTTTAAAAAAACTACAAAATGACCCAAAATTTTCTTCCCTCCTTTGGCCAAGGAAAGTTATGATACCAATTATTACTTACATGAATAGATCTGAAGATAAATCTAAAAAATAAACCCACAATATCAACAAAAATAAACCAAACCATTCACCAAAATATTGAACACAAGAAATAGAGAAAGCCCTTGAGGTAAGGTAACACCATATATTAATCCTTAAGGAATGATAACACTCCTCAAACAATCATTGCTTGTACAATAACATTATTCTCCACTATGTTTCAATACATTGCTTACACCTCTTTATATAGCTTTCTCTATCTCCTACGAACCTTCTAGAGAGCCTTCTCACATTTACTATATCTAACTATCATAATGGGTCTTATTTAATAATATAGTGGACCTAATCCACCTTACATTGAATACACATAACTACATTTGCATTGGGTACCTCCCTAGGTACCCGATATTATCTCACTAGGTATACTACAGGCAAGGTCCCACTCACACTTGGCATGGATGAAAGGTAAGTCTTGTGTAGACAAAGAGAGGTGTGGTCAACTTATAATCCCACTGGCATACACCTAAGACTTAGAAATCCCCTTAAAAAGCACCAGGATCTTGACTAACCCCCTCTGAGCAGAAAACCAACAGGACTCCCCATCATAAACCAACAACCAGAAACAATAATTTACACAAAAAGAGGAAAGTGTTACTTGAAATGATGATAGTCAAGCTCTCCAAAGCATTTAGATACCAAATTGACCAAGATACCCAATCATCCTTCCTCCTTGGATTTCTCAGGGATGTTGGGGTCTCTTCTTTAAAATAGAACTGGAGGGCCTCCTATTCTAAATAACTCATCCACATATTCTTTTGGAATCTCATCTTCTTCGTATTTTCCACATGGAAACTCCCTCTAGTACGAGGCCCCAATGCAATATTTTTCCTAAACGAATGTTGGGTGATCTGCTCCGGATACCCTGTCAAGCAAGATCATCATTGTATCATCTGGTAGGAGGGAGTTTGTACTCCTCCCATACCTCCCTCTCATCAACACGCCGCACCCCATTAATATCCATCACCTTCCTCCTCTCAATATTATAAGTGAATGGCAAGGTGACTTATATTTAGATGTGAGGGCAATGACGGCTCCACCCATTAACACCCCATCCAAGGATGAAATATTCTAATTTCATAATGAATATATTTTACTATTAAATATATAGTGTTTGTTGAAAACTATAATCCGTTTTAAAGTCTATAACATTTCAAAAAATAAAATAAAAAACTAAATCTAAAAACTTTTAATATTGCTATCTCCATTTTTTTCTCTCTTTAATCTTAGAAAACTATAAACTTTTCTAACTATTCTATGTACTTTTGTAGAAGGCTGAATTTCACACAATCTGTTTTTTCAAAAGCATAAGGCCCAATATAATGATTCGTTTGTTTGGAATTCTTGAAGGGAAGAAAAGGAGACCATGCAACGATAGATTTCAAATTTGATTTAAATAATTCACACAATACATTAGTAAATTAATTGTGAATTAATAATATTTAATTAATCAATTTGTCAATATTTATCAATTTGAATGTTAGTTTTCATATTAAAATTTTAGAGATTTCATATATAATTGTTGGACAATTTATTGTTCTTTTATAAAATAGAGGAATTAAAAAGTAATGTTTAACTTAAAAAGTTTATATAATTGTTGGACAATTTATTGTTCTTTTATAAAATAGAGGAATTAAAAAGTGATGTTTAACTTAAAAAGTTTATAAGTAAAAAACTCATCATTTTATAAAGATTAATTTATCAAAATTTGACATTTTAATTTGTTTTTTTTTTTAAGTAAGGCATATAAGTAAAGCATGTATTTAAGAGATTTTGGTAGTAACAAGAGTTTAATATTTAATTTAGTATAGCCTTAAAATTAAGAATTTAAATCTAAAATTTGGATATGTTATAGAGGATACATTTTGCTATTTTTCTACAAAAAAATTATTAGAAAATAATGAATTTATTGAGCATGTCCAAATTTATAACTAAGTACGCTAAAAAATTATTGATTATAATTGATCAACAATAACAAAGAACAAAGGTCTAGTTTTTAGCCCAATACAACCTAAAATCTATTTAAATCTGAAATTTAGATATTTTAGACAAATTCCTCTACCTTCTTATAAAATTTAATTAGAAAACTATTGAGTTTAAAGTACATGCCCAAATCCTAAATCACTTAAAAAAACACTAATTTAAAAAAATCTACAAGATAGTGGCATACTATTTTTAATCTTAATATCATATAAATTGATGATATGATATTAATTTTGATTAATCCCATGATCAATTTCGAGGGTTTAGAGATTGTGTCTTCAAGGTTCAAGTGCATGGAAATGTAACAACTCCAATCGTTACGACTACAAGTGACGCAAGCAAGTGCAAAGTTTTTTTTGTGTGTGTGTTTTAAGCAGGAAGACAATCAACGACAACAAGTAATCAACACAACTAGACGACGAACACACTTACGCATTCAGGCAACAGACAATCAATGACCCAGCACATTAGCACATCATGCAATCGGATGAACATGTGACAGAATAGACAATAAAAAAAACTACCCGCCCGACATAGGAAAGACAACGCCTACAAGCTAAAGGACAACATCCACAATCCCGACACAACGGCCTCGACGACCGGTAAATAGAAACCTCTACGGCACACAAAACCAAATGCATTAAGGCGTTACAAAACCAAGTACCAACATCAATTACCATGAACAAACGCCCACATCGAGAAGCACAGACTCCGGCCAGGTTATCAATTGCCTCTATCCATCGGGGCGCACAATGATCCCCTCATCAGAAATCATGTTGTCACAAGGCGATAGGCATGACAGTATCGCTAGTGCAACATAACTTATCTAGACCAATAACCCCAGAAAAATCCTATGCGCTAGAAGACCGAATTAACTGGAAAAAAAAATACAAAAAGACTATACCCACGCACCCAAGCAACAAGTCGACAAGGCACAAGATGACATCACTCAAATTAAATTGCGCAATCTATTAAACGACTTCGCCAACAACCATAAACCATTATCTGTTAAGCATAATGTCTAAGTGTGAAGGAGTGAACTATTATAAATGTGACCATAAATGTGAACTATTATGAATGTTACTATTATCATAAATGTTATCATAAATGTGAACTAATATATCTAACAATGATATCGTTGTCCATTAATAATAATATTTCGGTCTAGTCATATTCATTGTCTATACAAAATAAGAGCTAATAATGATATTAACACTAATGATATATAATAATGACATTGTTGTCTAAATATAGTGTTATCCCTTAATGAGATCGTTGTATAACAAAGGAATTAACAATTATAAAAGAAAATTAGCAAGGAATTAGATTATGTATCGCTGTCATGAATATTTATTGTATTAATTCGTTGTCTATTGAATAATTATGTTATGAATTCGCTGTAAGGATTCGTTGTGGAATATTGAATATTTATTGTATGACTTCACTGTCGATTGAATATTTACTGACATACAACAAATTTAAAATCAAGTGTATAAAGTTGTTGTCATTCAACGTTTGTATCCGCAAACAAGGTGTAGATTCATTGTCAATCGATAATAGTTTTATTCCATTGCTATTCTATATGTCCATTCCTTGTCTATTATATAATTCATTTCGATGTCTATATAAATGCATTTCAATTGCTATTCTATATTTCAATTCATTGTCTATTAGATAATTCAATTCATTGCCTACATATAAATGTTATTTCATTACACCAACATAATGTTATTTAATATCGATGTCATATATATACAATTGTTAAAAACCCAGACCAACTAATGATAAACATGGTGTCCCTTAACAAGGAAATAACCAAATCGTTGTCCATGTATATATCATTGTATTTACAAATAGAATCGATGTCATATAACATAATGCTATTTATTACACCAACATAATGTTATTTAATATCGTTTTCATATATATACAAGTGTTGAAAACGCAAAGGTGATATTAAAAACGCAGAGGTTTTTCCTAATCAAGCGTTGGGTAAATCGTGGAGTAAAAGTTGTGTGAAAATTCATTGGGAGAATTAAATAAACCAAAAATGCAGAGATGATATTAAAAACGTAGAGATTATTAAGTTGTTTGCAGGGAGAAATAAATAAGCAATACACAGAGGTTTTTCCCAATCAAGTGTTGGGTAAATTGTGGAGTAAAATTTGTGTGGAAATTCGTTGGAAGAATTAAATAAACCAAAAGCGTTTTTCCCCTTTTTGCTAGGAGCCAAGGAATTCGTGGATTAATCCTTCGGAGATTAATCATTCTAATCGCATAGATAATCAATCACAAGAAAATGCAGAGATAAATGTTCAAAGATGAACCATTCGAAAACGCAGAGATAATCATCCAAAAGAAATGCAAAGACGTATCCTTCAATGCCGATATTTATCATTCAAGAAAGCGCAGAGATAATATGCTAGGAAATTGCAAAGATGAATCGATCTGAGATGAATCAAACAAAATGCAGAGATGCTCAATCACAAGAAGGCGCAAAGACCAATCATTCGGCAATGAATCAATAAAAAATGTAAAGATACTCATTCACAAGAAGGCACAAGGATTAGAGATTAATCATAAGAGAAAACGCAGAGATAAGTAATGGATAGATAGTTGGGCGAAAAATTTATCATTCACTTATTATTTGTGCACAAGAAAGCAGGGCATTTGAATCTATAGGTCTTTAAACATCAAAGTGACGACCATTGATTCGGCTCATGGTCGACTGCTCAAGAACGGACTAATAACTAAAGGGATAAGGGATGAAAGATAAAACACAAATTTGTCTTTGTAATAATCAACAAAAACAATGCAGAGAAGTCATTGCAATCAGAGTTTGGGTTCACCATGGGAAATCAATTCAAAATACAGTTAGCATAAGGCTGAGATGACTTTAAGTTCTTGATCATAAAATGTTGAATAAAACATAATCTTAACATAATAGAAGTACAGTATTGAAAGCGCAGGAACAATACTAAACTACCATTCAAAAATATACACATGTGTACTGTAGTCAAATGTGAAAGCTCCGAGTCATTGTCTCGCGTGCACTCCGCCCAGCTCCCACTTGCCGACCGATGTGGCCTCACCGGTACCTCCCAACCAACACTAGGGGTACTCTTCTTCCCCATGAGCCCCCTAAGCTGCAAAGGGGCCACGCACACAATACCAGAGAACATTTAGCACCCAGCTCACCTTGCAAGGTCGAGCTACCACTCATTACCCGAGCTGGGTATCCCAACTGCCACAAGAGAAAGTTCAGTCAAGGTAAAATTCAGCAGCGTAACGTTACGCAAAAAGATCTTATCCATACTCCTCCTCCTCCATCCTTTTTATAGAGCATTTCAGTAATTAGTTTCTCAAATTCTCATTAAATTCCTTTTTCAGTTAATTAATTTTGAAAAACCTCCCACGTACACATGTCGCCTGATCCCCTAGTTGCACTAGAAAATTAATTTTATTAATTAATTAATTATTCATATTTCCCTCACCCACCTAAAAGCATTCCTAAAAACGCCCCTTCGTGTCCCAATATTCCCTTACAAATATTAAATGACTTATGTCTTACTTAATTCCTAGTTGAGTTTATAAA
>JASDQU010738969.1:185156-198566 GCA_032191745.1 Picea mariana | reverse complement strand
TGGATGTCTAGGGTTTTTGGCATTCTTGCTTATTGTAAAATTTTTTTTAGAGCCTGATTGTAATCTTCTTCTTGCGAATGCGTGCTGCTGTCACATCGCTTCTCAGAGATAAGCCGCCACCATTCCAAGAAGCTTGTTTCCGCTGCATTTTACAGTTTCAGCTTATTTTGTTATTGAATAGAAAACTAGTTTTACTATATCTCTGTTATTTTGTGTTAAGAATCTGCTAATAATCTGTATTCATTTCGTTCTGCTCATAAAATATGGATCACTGTAAATGTGCTGCTCCCGAGGAAGACAAATTCTTCTGCGATCTGTACAATTCCATACAGTTGCCAAATCTGTGTTGTTGGAAGAAGATATATACTTAAAGACAGAACTATTTTTCACGTGACCTCAAAATACATTACAATTCCCAACAAGAAAACAAATAAATTCAACAAAAAAATCTCCAGGCATCCTTTTCAACCAACCAAAGCATCAAATACAAGGAGAACACCAACCAAAACATACTTGTTCTTTTTTTTTCGTCCTCTCTGAGTTTCTCTTGTGTAACATAGTTTTTTTTTTTACTCAAAGCTCTCATCACATAAAACCAGTCTCTCTTCTTTCATCTGCCCTTGAATCTCATCTCTAAGTTGTCTTACATGTTGATGACTAGGAACATTAGAACGAAGGCACCCTAAAGCACAACTCTTTGATGATAGAGAGAAATGGAAATAAGTATTTAAAAGAAACACTGGATGATCTTCTGTAGATTTTGTGTTGATTCGTTTTAATGACAGATGTTCTCGATATTCTCGCTTATCAATGCCAATCTTTTCGAATATGTACGCTGAATAGTGACTACCAACACATATTAAAATTTCCATATCCGAGTAGATTCGCAAATCTGACATCTAAGATATGCACAATATTAAAGAGGGACATGACGTCAAGGCCTTTGTGGGTGACACCTTCATGAACTATGCTGAATCTTTTAAGAAAACTATAACTGCACAAAGGAAAAAAAAAAAGTATTTTCGCAAATTCAAAATGCAGGCAAAAAGAAATTACCAGATCCCATAATATTCACATATCTATTCATTTTAATGGGAGATGTCCCCGAGCTTTCCAGTTATTAAAGCCCATCTTTTTGAAATGCACAATATTAAAGAGGGACATGACGTCAACATGCCTCTGTGGGCGACACGTTCGTGAATTATGCTGAAGATTTTAAGAAAACTAAAAATGCACAAGCCAAAAAAAGTAAAATAAAAAAAATCGCAAATTCAAAATGTAGGCAAAAAGAAATTACCAGATCCCATAATATTCGCCTGTCTATTCATTTTAATGGGAGATGTCCTCGAGATTTCCAGTTATTAAAGCCCATATTTTCGAACCTGTCTGGTCGGTTCTAACTTTTGAAAGCATATTTAATGTGTATTGGGAAGCACTGAAGGTAACGGGGATGGATCCCTATGTAACAGACGTTACTACTATTTTTCTGTTTTTGTGCAGGAGCGTATGTAAAACGTACCTAAAGAAAAGTAATTCGACAATGCTAGTTTTTTTTGCACATGAGCCCTTGAAATTCAAATAGTCCGCAAGTCCAATTGTCAATTTGTATATCGCAGAACTCTCCATGCTATTTGTACGACACAGAACAACAAAATAAATTTTAGAGCTCGCCATCCCCAGAACCCGCGATCCAAAAAATGCTTACTATTTTTTAATTTGTTTTTGTGCACAACTGTATGTAAAACGTACGTAAACTATTTCGAGAATGCTAATTTTTTTGGACATGAGGCCCTTCAAATTCAAATAGTTCGCAAGTCCGACTGTCAATTTGTGTTTCACCGAACTCTCCGATTGTCAATTTTTAGCCGGCAACCGTGAGAACCCACGATGCAAAAATTGGCGAAGTATGGGATGAGGGCTCTGTACATGCTTTATATATCTACTATATAAAATTACACATTTTCTATGTTTAATTTATTCTCTCCAGGAAACCTATAATTTGATAAATTTCAATCTCTTCTATCTAGGATCCCTTCTTTTAAATAAAACTAATTTGGGAATGCTAATGTACACACCGAACATGACCTGTCATAGTTTGATACAACCCTTCTGTGAAGCCGTGTCCATAAAACTGGCCAAGTATGCAACCGAATGACGGTTGGGCAGAATGATCGCGGAACTCTCCATGGTATTTGCAGGGCAGGGAACAAAAAAATCCCAATATTCAACCCACCACCCCGAGAACCCATGATCATTAGCTTATGTTGTCCAGGAAACCTATTATTTCATAAATTGCATTCTCTTCTATTGAGGAGGCCTTCTTTTAAAGAAAACTAATTCGAGAAAGCTAATGTGTACACCGAACATGACCTCTTATAGTTCGATAGAACCTATTCATGAAGCCACATCCATAAAACTGGCTAGCTATGCAACCGAACGATGGTCGCTTGTAATGACCACAGAAACATGAGAAACTATAGAGTCAAACACAATTTACAACAAGAGAGTAAAAGGGAGAGAACATGTATATCTACCACACAACAAAAGACACTCTCATAACTATGAAATATATTTTGAGGCCAACAAACTCTGCTACAACGTGTAAGAGATGCAATTTACATCGCCTGCAATTCTTTAGTCTGTTATTTTAACTTAATAATATTATATGCAAACTGCACTGCAAATAAATGTAACCAGAGATCCAACTGCAGATGCAACATCCCAACATTGCAAACCCTAGGCAAACAAGAACAAGCACCAAAAAAGAACCCAGCTAAGAAGCACCAAAAGGCCCAAGTGCAGGCGCAGGACTGCAACCCTGCAAATTCGAATCAACCAACAATAAACAACATACAACGAAGAAAGAAGCAAGCAACAACCACCCCCCAGGAACGATGTTGTTCCAAGCGCGATTGTAGAAACCCAAACGTGCAAACTGCAACAACACGAACAGGCAAGCAAGAACAACAACAACATGCAAATAAGAAATCAATCTCATGCAAAAAACAATCATGGACCACTGAACCAGCAATGCTGCTGGAGCATATAAATTTTAAAAATGGAATAAAATGTCTTGTAACAAGCCTATTAAGTAACCATTCAACACTACCAAGCATGTTAGGTAAACATTTAAGTCTGTCAGAAATGCACTGTAAACATTTAAGAAAAAAATTCAATGTGCTAGGTCTCTGACGTATCCCAATTTTTTTTTTTTTTATATTTTTAGTAACAATAGTTCGAACACCAGAGAATGTATTGGAAGGGCAAACTTTGGATATGCCACCATATCAAACATTGCCATAAATTTACCTAGAATAAAATGCTAAACCAAACATTCGAATTAATGCTAGCATTAATCCACCTTCGACGAATGCATAACAAAATATATGATTCAAAAATACCATGTACAATCAAATACTTTTGATATGCCAACATATATAACATTGGGAATAGCGAAGCCGACGATAAGACCTCCAATCCCTTTTCCAATCAGATCATGACAAATATGGTACTTTTTTTAATATAAAAATCGATGTTTTCAATTCCCTGGTTCCAACAATAGATAATATGGAAATATTTGTGGTCAAAGGACATACTAATATGAAGTCAATGATTTATCGATCGCTAGAGTCCCTCTACGCCTACAATAGGGACTACTAATATAAATTCCAACAAATATTAATTTAGCATTGAACTTTTAACCGCTTTATAGCCTTTAACATGAAGAGATTTTGTTTGATTTTCGTTTACATTTATAATTTGTGATCATACATATACTTTCTCAGATACCCAAAAAAGCATGTGCAATAAATAAATTCTGATACCTTGGAATACACAACAATGAGAAGTTTGATATTAAAAAAAGTCTACAAGTTACAAAATCCCTTGAATCTTGTGTTGGGATTTGTGAGTATAGGAAACTCTAGACACAACTGCAAATAAAGTCAGCTGTAAATTTTATTGGCGACTGCATGATATATTTTTTAATGTAATAAAAAATGTAATTTAAACAATAGGAGATTGTGATTTCTTCCAAGTTATATCACTGAATTCTGGGGAAAAAGAACAAATGTAAAATATTTAGACAACACCATTATTATGTCTTAATTTTGAATGTATTTATCATCATGGTATAAAGATGTTTTCTAATTCCTATGTTGTTGAAGGGATTTAGATGCTTAAATTGTGAAAAACAAAGATATTGAACATTATTGAATGTCTTGCCATATTTTATTTTACGATGTTTTCTTATGGACAAAACACATGTTATAATTATGTACTTAATGTATAAGCATAAGATAAATAACAAGAAGGATACACGGTTTCCTAACATTTCTTCGAATTTCAATAAAAATTAGTTGAGACTTTTTTTTTTCCAAAGAAAATTTGCTCGAAATTATATTAAGCTTATAATTTCATTTACATCATCAAAACCATGTCAATGGTCTTCCCACAGTTCAATACAATTCATAACTAGTCACTATAAAGACAGTTTTAACTATCCTCATCCAAAATACTCTTCTCTATGATTCAGTTGACCCAACTGTGTTAATCCAGTCTGATGATGCTTAAACATCCATCACAAACAAAGGATATTGGATCATACAAACAAAATATTCACTATATTCAAAAAGCAAAAATTATAGTTATGTTCTTCACATAATCATAAACAAAACTCCCAAATATCCAATAATACTAAGGCCTACCCAAAAAAGATACAACCATTAGAAGAGATTTATATGAGTCGATGGTTCAACCTTCCCATTATCCATAAAATAATAAGTTAGTCTACCTGTAGACCCGAGTAGTGCTTGTTTTGAGAGGTGATCTGTTTCCTTGTTGTGCTCCCTGTAGATGTGTATATAAATGATCTCTTGAAACTGCGAAGATAATTCCTTGGTTCTGCGCTTCCATCCTTCTAAATCGCTGGCATTTAAAATACAAATGTTGTTGAGCCAATCAATTATAACCTTCGAGTCTCCAAAGATTTTTAACTTTGAAATATTCCACAATTTTTCCATGATTAATGTCACCCAAGCTCCCAGTAATTTAGCTTTTGAATTTGTTCCACTGCCTCCATTTATGTGCCATCTACAAGCTTTTTGAGCAGAAAATTTGAAGACTCCCCAAGCCCCACAGTTCAAACCCTTTAAAATAGATGCTCCATCGAATAATGCAATTATATGATCAATAACTTGTGTCACCGGGCTCCTTTTAATAACGTGCTTTATTTTTGGGTTGTTACCAGGGAAAAAACTCCTAAGAGTTTTAATAATGATTGCCATCCAGTGTGGGGCTTTATCCTTGAATAATACTTGGTTTCTTTCGGACCAAATGTTACAATAAAGATGGACAACCAGAGTAATTGGACATTCTTTGTCTCTCATCTAGGCTTCAAGGCAATGGCAAAGTGATTGTCCATTCCAATGAAAGTTTTTGTTGAGACGGATCGCTAAATTTTTCCAGACTGTCTGAGTAAATCAACAGTGTACAAATAAATGATCCATGTCTTCATTTCTTGTCTTGCATAAGGCACATCATCCATGATCTTGCCCCCCTTTACCCTGCAATACTTGCCACGTTAGTATTTTGTTTTCAACAACCATCCAAATAATTTTTTTTCTCTTCAATTGAATTTCCCACTTCCAAATTTTGTATTTCCACCCCTTCACCTATGGCCACTCAAAGGTAGAAATAAGCACTGCATAGATATTTTTAACTGTCATTCTACCCGAGGAATCCCCTCCTGTCCAGATTAGAGTGTCCTCCTTCTCACAGAGAGAAACCCTTGCCTCATTTAAGTTTATACAGTATTGATCCCATTCTGATTCAAGATTACCCGAGACCCCCAGATCCTTTCCGCTAATCCATTTCTCAAATAAGGTATTCGGGTCTTGATAGACCGATGCAAGATTCAGGATAAAAATCCTTTTTTGGGTGAGAATTGTTTTCATCTGTTCGGACATGATGGCCTTTTGTCCTAAACCAATTATTTGATCTCTTCCTGGATAAATGTTACTTCATTTCCCTGGTGTCCAGCTCAACCAATGAAGAATTACATGTATAGAATGTACCATGCTATTCCACATCCTCGACGCCGCATTCACTTTATGATTAGTCAACCTTACCCAATCAATAATCATAAAATTCTTCATGTACTTATCTCTTAAGAGTTTATGCCAGATCCCCTGTTGAGTCAAGACCCTCCACAATGAGTTTGCATTGAGTGCCATATTGAATAAGGCCAGATTTCTAATCCCCCAACCCCCCGATTTTTTAGGTCTTGAAAGTAGTTCCCATCTACATAAATGGATTTTTTGTGAATCTTTGGTCTTAAGAGAGAGTAAGATAGAAATGTTTATTATTGATTGATCCATTGGAGAATAGAGCGGGAAACCACTCTTTAAAATATTGATACAATTATCAAAACTAAATTTAAAGAGAATTTGTGCTGCAATTCAAAAGTAGAAAAAAAAAGTTATTGTAAAATAAAGAAAACATTAATGGCAAGTTAATTGATCAAAATTCTCTTTTTACTATGACTAACTTAAAATAAATAAATAACATTGCTAAAATAAGGGAAAATTTTATGAGCCTCATAGTGATGCTAGGCATTGGAGAAAACATAAAAAGCCATAGGAATAAATAATATATAAACTACAAAATACTAACAAAATGGTTAGAATGCACTACCTATACACATATTAGGTTTGATGTTCATAATATTCATAACAATATTGATATTCATAACTTGTTAAATCATAAAAAATAAAGAGAGTTAGGAAAATTTTTCTCCACTTTTTTTTGCCATAAAAACAAAATGTTAAAATGGATAATTAATCCATCATCATCAATTAAGTTATGAAATTTAATTAAATTACACAATTTTTTTTCAACAATAACATCTCTAATTTTTTGGTTTGAGTTTAGGACTTAGGTCCCCCAAATCCCCCTATCCCACAACTAGAATCTATTAGTATCTACTAGGATTGGGCTTCGATGTATGGAGTTAATGGATTATCACTCCCCGAACATGCCACTAGGAAAATTCCCACTTTTAAATGTCAAATGTACTATCCCTTTAAGAGTCGAAAAACACTAAACATTGCACAATAAAATAATTAATGCTATATGTGTTGGGATATATACCATTATATCTAAAGTAACTTCAAATCCAATGTTATATATCCAAACACATATAACATTATTTGTTATGCTGTGAAATGTTTATCATAAATAATCATATATAAATTATAAACTATATTAAAAAAAACAAATTTAAATGTGATTAATCAAAATCTCACATGCAAAGCCAGTTTAATCACTATAACCTATAATATATTTCAGATTTAGCAATAAATAATAAAAAATCAATAAAAAATAAAAAATATTCTCTCCACCATAACCTATAATATATTTCAAATATACTCTCTCTTCATTGTAACATATAATATATTTCAGATTTAGCAAAATAATAAGAAACAGATTAAAAAAATCACAAATATACTCTCTCTACTTAAAAATATCCTCAACGGATTAATAAAATCCACATGGAAGATAAATACAAACTAGTTTATCAAATGCTTTTAATTACATCATTAATACCATAATAAGCTCTATGGAAAAAGATAATAAAATTGAGTACTTCAAAAAAAATCACAAATATACTCTCTCTACTTAAAAATATCCTCAAAGGATTAATAAAATCCACATGGAAGATAAATACAAACTAGTTTATCAAATGCTTCTATTTACATCATTAATACCATAATAAGATCTATGGAAAAAGATAATAAATTGAGTACTTTAAAAAAAATCACAAATATACTCTCTCTACTTAAAAATATCTTCAAAGGATTAATAAAATCCACATGGAAGATAAATACAAACTAGTTTATCAAATGCTTCTAATTACATCATTAATACCATAATAAGATCTATGGAAAACGATAATAAAATTGAGTCCATGGCCATGGATATAATATCCCATTCCCCACCCTGATAAGATATTAAACCTCCCCACCATGATAAGATATTAAACCTAAGGATTTTATTAGAGTTTTTACTTCAAGAATCCACTATCTATTTTGTATTTATAAATTTACATTATAGTTTAAAGTTATTCATTATAACAAGATTATAAATAATCATCGCTCGTACGACCATCAAATCAATAACTAACTAAGTCCTCAAAATAAGCTTCACATTCCATACCTTAGTCAAATTGGATCCCTTCTTTCCTGTAACATCTCGCTCTTGCATGTTTTGAGCGAATTTATTCTTTGAGGACACTTGCTTGCAAGTGATCCAGATTATTATACTATTGGCCGTTTGACTATGATCATGAGATATTATGGATATGATGATATGTTATTTTTTTGTATTTACATAGACATGTGATATTGACTGGGTCCCCCTTGAGTGTGTAGGACTTTGGACATTGAGGGTGCAGAGGCATCAATGAAACCCCTTGGACTCCGAATCGAGTCAAGGAGTGGATTATTGGAGTTTGAATGTTGTTGATGTGACATATGTACATATGATTAGATGTTATGATGATTGAGTATTATTGCTGATATGATTCATTGATGGATGCAAGCTGACGATAGCTTGTTGACTAGACTCACATGCGGAGTAGAGGAGTCACGCATGACAACTAGAGACTTTGAGGGAGAGGTGTGGCAGCAGCCCTGCCACAACCTACTAGCACTCCTGCCGTGGCTCGAACTGTAGGTTAATGATTACCTAGTTCGAGAACACCCATGATGTCGTGAGGGAAAACTGTGACAGTCGCTCACGATGATTCTAAGGGGCGTGCAATAAGGCATGGGCCTTATTCCTTAGAGGCCCTTAGTCTCCCACAAGATCACCTGGCGGAGTATTGACTCCAGGGGTTTGACGTCTACCAAAGTCAGTCAAGAGGTGAGTAGCACCCTTGGAGCACGTAGTGCGTCCTGAAGGGTGCGTCACATAAGAAAAACGGAAAGAGGCGAGTGGCACCCTTGGAACACGTAGTGTGTCCTGAAGGGCACGTCGCGCAAGGAAAATAGAAAGAGGCGAGTGGCACCCTTGGAGCACCTAGTGCGTCTTGAAGGGCATGTCGTGGTTTTGACTGGTAAGTGAATAAACCTAGTCGACCTTAAAATGAATGATGTGATAAGTAAAATTTAAAAACATTTTTTCGTAATAAAAATGTCGCCCAACCTAGTGAAATTAAAACCTAGGTCTAAGTGAACATGTGGTCAAAAAAATAAATAATAAATAAACATGTATCAAGAAGGGGGGGCAAGAAATTCAAATTTATTTATTAAAGTCAAATTATAATGGAGGATTAAAATTGAAAAAAGAAAAGAAAAGGGAAATGGTTGTTTTTATCTATTTTTGCTCATTTAATTTTAGTTAAAAAGAAACGAGGGTAAATGGTTGTTTCATCTACACTTGCTAAATTAATTTTTAATTAAAGAAGAAAAAATGGTAAATGGTTGTTTATCTACACTTGCTAAATTGATTTTTGGTTAAAAGGAAAAAGAGAGCAACTTAAAAGAAATAGGAAACTTAAAGAAAAAGGGGAAACCTAAAGAAAAGGGGAAACATAAAGAAAAAGTTGAATGTCTAACTTAGTAAGGAATCTTGCTATTTATGAACTCAACTAGGAATTAAGTAAGACATAAGTCATTTAATATTTGTAAGGGAATATTGGGACACGAAGGGGCATTTTTAGGAATGCTTTTAGGTGGGTGAGGGAAATATGAATAATTAATTAATTAATAAAATTAATTTTCTAGTGCAACT
This sequence comes from Picea mariana, assembly GCA_032191745.1. Taxonomy (NCBI): domain Eukaryota; kingdom Viridiplantae; phylum Streptophyta; class Pinopsida; order Pinales; family Pinaceae; genus Picea; species Picea mariana. The sequence goes on along the minus strand of JASDQU010738969.1, from coordinate 188,774 downwards.
AGGGGATCAGGCGACATGTGTACGGGGGAGGTTTTTCAAAATTAATTAATTGAAAAAGGAATTTAATGAGAATTTGAGAAACTAATTACTGAAATGCTCTATAAAAAGGATGGAGGAGGAGGAGTATGGATCAGATCTTTTTGCGTAACATTACGCCACTGAATTTTACCTTGACTGAACTTTCTCTTGTGGGAGTTGGGATACCCAGCTTGGGTAATGAGTGGTAGCTCGACCTTGTGAGGCGAGCTGGGTGCTAGAAGTTCTCTGGAATTGTGTGCGTGGCCCCTTTGCAGCTCAGGGGGCTCATGGGGAAGAAGAGTACCCCTAGCGTTGGTTGGGAGGTACCGGTGAGGTCACATCGATCGACAAGTGGGAGCTGGGAAAAGTGCACGCGGGACAATGACTCGGAGCTTTCACATTTGACTACAGTACACATGTGTATATTTTTGAATGGTAGTTTAATATTGTTCTTGCGCTTTCAATACTGTACTTCTATTGTGTTAAGATTATGTTTTATTCAGCATTTTATGATCAATAACTTAAAGTCATCCCAGCCTTATGCTCACTGTATTTTGAATTGATTTCCCACGACGAACCCAAACTCTGATTGCAATGACTTCTCTGCATTGTTTTTATTGATTATTACGAAGATAGATTTGTGTTTTATCTTTCATCCCTTATCCCTTTAGTTATTAGTCCGTTCCTAAGCAGTCGACCATGAGCCAAATCGATGGTCATCATTTTGGTGTTTAAAGGCCTATAAATTCAAATGCCCTACTTTCTTGTGCACAGATAATAAGTGAAGGATAATTTTTTTTCCCAACTATCTATCCATTACTTATCTCTGCGTTTTCTCTTATGATTAATCTCTAATCCTTGCGCCTTCTTGTGAATGAGTATCTTTACATTTTTTATTGATTTATTGCCGAATGATTGGTCTTTGTGCCTTCTTGTGATTGAGCATCTCTACATTTTGTTTGATTCATCTCAGATCGATTCATCTTTGCGATTTCCTGGAATATTATCTCTGCGCTTTCTTGAATGATAAATATCGGCATTGAAGGATACGTCTTTGCATTTCTTTTGGATGATTATCTCCACGTTTTCGAATGGTTTATCTTTGAAGGTTTATCTCTGCATTTTCTTGTGATTGATTATCTATGTGGTTAGAATGATTAATCTCCGAAGGATTAATCCACGAATTCCTTGGCTCCTAGCAAAAAGGGGAAAAACGCTTTTGGTTTATTTAATTCTCCCACCGAATTTCCACACAAATTTTACTCCACGATTTACCCAACACTTGATTGGGAAAAACCTCTATGTATTGTTTATTTATTTCTCCCTGCGAACAACTTAATAATCTCTACGTTTTTAATATCACCTCTGCATTTTTGGTTTATTTAATTCTCCCAATGAATTTTCACACAACTTTTACTCCACGATTTACCCAATGCTTGATTAGGAAAAACCTCTGCGTTTTTAATATCACCTTTGCGTTTTTAACACTTGTATATATATGACAACGATATTAAATAACATTATGTTGGTGTAATAAATAGCACTATGTTATATGACAACGATTCTATTTGTAAAGACACCAATATATACGTGGACAACGATTTGGTTATTTCCTTGTTAAGGGACACCATGTTTATCATTAGTTGGTCTGCGTTTTTAACACTTGTATATATATGACATCGATATTAAATAGCATTATGTTGGTGTAATGAAATAACATTTATATGTAGGCAATGAATTGAATTATCTAATAGACAACGAATTGAAATATAGAATAGCAATTGAAATACATTTATATAGACATCAAAATGAATTATATAATAGACAAGGAATGGACATATAGAATAGCAATGAAATAACATTATTATCGATTAACAATGAATCTACACCTTGTTTGTGAATACAAACGTTGAATGACAACAACTTTATACAGTTGATTTTAACTTTGTTGTATGTCAGTAAATATTCAATAGATAGTGAAGTCATACAATAAATATTCAATATTCCACAACGAATCCTTATAGCGAATTCATACCATAATTATTCAATAGACAACGAGTTAATACAGTAAATATTCATGACAACGATACATAATCTAATTCCTTGCTAATTTCCTTTTATAATTGTTAATTCCTTTGTTAGACAATGATCTCATTAAGGGATAACACTATATTTAGACAACAATGTCATTATTATATATCATTAGTGTTAATATCATTATTAGCTCTTATTTTGTATAGACAATGAATATGACTGGACCGAAATATTATTATTATGGGACAATGATATCATTGTTAGATATATTGGTTCACATTTATGATAATAGTAACATTCATAATAGTTCACATTTATGGTCACATTTATAATAGTTCACTTCTTCGCACTTAGACATTATGCTTAACAGATAATGGTTTATGGTTGTTGGCGAAGTCGTTTAATAGATTGCGCAATTTAATTTGAGTGATGTCATCTTGTGTCTTGTCGACTTGTTGCTTGGGTGCGTGGGTATAGTCTTCTTGTATTTTTTTTTTCCAATTAATTTAGTCTCCTAGCGCGTTGGATTTTTCTGGGGTTATTGGTCTAGATAAGTTATGTTGTGCTAGGGATACTGTCATGCATATCGCCTTGTGATAGCATGATTTATGATGAGGGGATCATTGCGCGCCCTGATGGATAGAGGCGATTGATAACCTGGCTGGAGTCTGTGCTTCCCGATGTGGGCATTTGTTCATTGTAATTGATGTTGGTACTTGGTTTTGTAACGCCTTAATGCATTTGGTTTTGCGCACCGTAGAGGTTTCTATTTACTGATCGTCGAGGCCGTTGTGTCGGGATTGTGGAGGTTGTCCTTCAGCTTGTAGGCGTTGTCTTTCCTTATCGGGCAGGTAGTTGTTTTTATTGTCTATTCTATCACATGTTCATCCGGTTGCATGATGTGCTAATGTGCTGGGTCGTTGATTGTATGTTGCTTGAATGCATAAGTGTGTTCGTCGTCTAGTTGTGTTGATTACTTGTTGTCGTTGATTGCCTTCCTGCTTAAAACACACACACAAAAAAACTTTGCACTTGCTTGCGTCGCTTGTAGTCGTAACGATTGGGGTTGTTACATTTCCATGCACTTGAACCTTCTTTCGATGCACTTGAACCTTGAAGACACAATCTCTAAACCCTCGAAATTGATCATGGGATTAATCAAAATTAATATCATATCATCAATTTATATGATATTAAGATTAAAAATAGTATGCCACTATCTTGTAGATTTTTTTAAATTAGTGTTTTTTTAAGTGATTTGGGATTTGGGCATGTACTTTAAACTCAATAGTTTTCTAATTAAATTTTATAAGAAGGTAGAGGAATTTGTCTAAAATATCTAAATTTCAGATTTAAATAGATTTTAGGTTGTATTGGGCTAAAAACTAGATCTTTGTTCTTTGTTATTATTGATCAATTGTAATCAATAGTTTTTTAGCGTATTTAGTTATAAATTTGGGCATGCTCAATAAATTCATTATTTTCGAGTAAATTTTTTTATAAAAAAAAAAGGAAAATATATCCTCTATAACATATCCAAAACCGAAGGATGTACCGGTATGGGTA
>JASDQU010738969.1:159569-182198 GCA_032191745.1 Picea mariana | reverse complement strand
GACAAATTGTCCAAGATGAATCTCGAGTGGGGCGAAAGTTCGGAGAAGTAGCTCCTGCCAGCATCGTTACAGTCAGATCTGAAGCGACTCCAAGCAATCTAGCGTTTTGTATAGAAGCTAGAGCTCTAAATAATGTTAGTTCAGGCATCTGTTTCTGTCTGAAGCCATGACATACTAGAATTTACAGTTTGTTTGTAATCCAGGTTTCTCTTGAAGTTGTAAACCAGTTTTGCAGGCAGAGGCTCTGTGCAGCCCTGCCCTTTGTAACAGATTTGTGGCTTTGCCACCGCTAATATAAATCTTCTAAACGATACTGTCAAAAAAAAAAAACATATCCAAATTTTAAATTTAAATTCTTTGTTTTAAAGCTATACTAAATTAAATATTAAACTCTTGTTACTACCAAAATCTCTTAAATACATGCTTTACTTATATGCCTTACTTATAAAAAAAACAAATTAAGATGTCAAATTTTGATAAATTAATCTTCATAAAATGATGAGTTTTTTAGTTATAAACTTTTTAAATTAAACATTACTTTTTAATTCCTCTATTTTATAAAAGAACAATAAATTGTCCAACAATTATATATGAAATCTCTAAAATTTTAACATGCCATTTCAAAACTAACATTCAAATTGATAAATATTGACAAATTAATTAATTAAATATTATTAATTCACAATTAATTTACTAATGTACTATGTGAATTATTTAAATCAAATTTGAAATCTATCGTTGCATGGTCTCCTTTTCTTCCCTTCAAGAATTCCAAACAAACGAATCTCTCTAACATTGTTCCTTACATCTCATTATATTGGGCCTTATGCTTTTGAAAAAACAGATTGTGTGAAATTCAGCCTAGAATAAGTTTATAGTTTTCTCACGATTAAGGAGAAAAAAAATGGAGATAGCAATATTAAAAGTTTTTAGATTTAGTTTTTTATTTTATTTTTGGAAGTGTTATAGACTTTAAAACGGATTATAGTTGTCATCAAACACTATATATTTAATAGTAAAATATATTCAATATTAAAATTAGAATATTTCATCCTCGGATGAGGTGTTAATGAGTGGAGCCGTCATTGCCCTCACATCTAAATATGCGTCACCTTGCCATTCACTTATAATATTGAGAGGAAGAAGGTGATGGATATGAATGGGGTGCGGCGTGTTGATGAGAGGGAGGTCTGGGAGGAGTACAAACTCCCTCCTACCAGATGATAAAATGATGATCTTGCTTGACAGGGTATCGGGAGCAGATCACCCAACATTCGTTTAGGAAAAACATTGCATTGGGGCGTCGTACCAGACGGAGATTCCATGTGGAAAATACGAAGAAGATGAGATTCCAAAAGACTATGTGGATGGGTTATTTAGAATAGAAGGAGGCCCTCCAGTTATATTTCAAAGAAGAGACCGCAACATCCTTGAGAAATCCAAGGAAGGATGCTTGGGTACCTTGGTCAATCTGGTATCTAAATGCTCCAGAGAGTCTGATTATCATCATTTCAAGTAACACTCTCCTCTTTCTGTGTAAATTATTGTTTTTGGTTGTTGGTTTATGATGGGGAATCCTGTTGGTTTTCTGCTCAGAGGGGGTTAGTCAAGATCCTGGTGCTTTTTAAGGGGATTTCTAAGTCTTAGGTGTATACCAGTGGGATTATAAGTTGATCACACCTCTCTCTGTCTACACAAGACTTACCTTTCATCCATGCCAAGTGTGAGTGGGACCTTGCCTGTAGTATATTTAGCAAGATAGTATCAGGTACCTAGGGAGGTACCTAATGCAAATGTAGTTATGTGTATTCAATGTAAGGTGAATTAGGTCCACTATATTATTAAATAAGACTTATTATGGTAGTTAGATATAGTAAATGTGAGAAGGCTCTCTAGAAGGTTCCTAGGAGATAGAGAAAGCTATATAAAGAGGTGTAAGCAATGTATTGAAACATAGTGAAGAATAATGTTATTGTACAAGCAATGATTGTTTGAGGAGTGTTATCATTCCTTAAGGATTAATATATGGTATTACCCTACCTCAAGGGCTTTCTCTATTTCTTGTGTTCAATATTTTGGTGAATGGTTTGGTTTATTTTTGTTGACATTGTGGGTTTATTTTTGAGATTTATCTTCAGATATATTCATGTAATTAATAATTGGTATCATAACACTTTCCTTGGCCAAAGAAGGGAAGAAAATTTTGGGTCATTTTGTAGTTTTTTTAAAAGGAAAAAGGGGGTGACGCACTTTAGGTCCATATATGAAACTTTCTGAGCGTAATTTTGCAAAAAAAAATTGATATTTGATATCCTCTCTGAAAAATACCAAATTTCAAAAAACAAACTAGCCAAAACAGAATCCAGGAAGTGACGTTATCAATATTGTAAATTCGACAGTGTTTAGGATTTTTTTGGAAAAAGCCACGCGATTCACACATTAAGTTATAGTTCTATTTTTGGGGTTTTCATAGCAAAATGTATTTTATAGGAAATTCTAATGGCCCCATTATTGAAGAAGTCATAAAACATAGGAATGCATTTAGTAAAGAGCATTGGAAAGCATCAAGATAAATTTGAGTTTACAAGGTGATGTAGCCATTTGGTGGAATTCACTTAACTATAGAATAATGATGGCACTCTTTGATGAAGAATTTGAAAAAGTCTTTTTAGAAAAATGGTCTCATTTCAAGAGTAAAGAAATAAGCAAGGGTTTATTTTGATGTGGCAATTCTATATTAGAGGTTTATGGATGTATTCATAAAGAAAATATCATTGTTTCTATTAACCTTAGTTGCTTGCATAATTTTATCAATGTTCAATTGGTTAATAGATTGCAAGTTCCTGCAAAGAATGTTCAAAACATATAGGTTGAGGGTGAAAATTTTCAATTTTTTAAAGATTTGAAGATTGCCATGGACAAATATGTGTTGCATTCATATTTTTATGCTAAGGATATGGATGAAGTGGATATTGTTTTGGGACATCATTGGATAGAATCAGTAGGTATCATTAATATTAATGTGCAAAAGAAGTTTTTGAAGTTGTGGTACAAGAAAAAGAAAATCACCTTGTAGGATGTGTCTCTTAGTAAGAAAGATGGGCCCACAATGGCCAACAAAGAAGTTATTATAGAGTCTGAAGTTGAATCAGAGACAGAGTCTACTGAAGGAGATGAAACAAAGCCACATGGACACAATAATGAAGCCAAGGAGGTCATTGACTCAAAGGCACAATGTGTTACATATTTGAAGAAAAATGAACAGATTGCTATAGTTGTTGTATATTGCCATCCACATCATATAGAGAAATAACAATCATCAAGGCAAGGGCGTGAGCTTCAACACATTTATGCACTAGCAGAGCACCAGAAAGGAAACCGATCAAGAGGTGCATGGAGGACTATCGACACTGCAAGAAGACATCAGGCTAGCAAAACAATCCCATGGAAACACATGCATGATGCAGATCAAGACCAAGGTGGAAAGGCAACAATTGGACATCATGTTAGTCTTCCATTAGGATGGATGGATGGTTGTACTTGGTACCAATTGGATACATTACTTAGCCGGTCATATTGTATGGCTTCTTCTCGTGTTTCGAGGACGAAACACGTGAAGGGGGATGGAATAAAGTATACCTAGGGAGGTAATATGTGGTACGTAGGGAGGTACCCAATGTGAATGTGGTTATGTATATTCAATGTAAGGTGGACTAGGTCCACTATATTATTAATAAGACCCATTATGGTAGTTAGATATAATAAATGTGAGAAAGCTCTCTAGAAGGTTCCTATGAGATAGAGAGAGTTATATAAATAAGTGCAAGTAATGTATTGAAGGATAATGAAGACAATTGTTATTGTACAAGCGAGGATTGCTTGATGAGTGTTATCCTTCATTAAGGATTAATATACGGTGTTACCCTACCTCAAGGGTTTTCTCTATTTCTTGTGTTCAATATTTTGGTGAATGATTTTGTTTATTCTTGTTGATATTGTGGGTTTATTTTGAGATTTATCTTTAGATCTATTAAGGTACTTAAGATTGCCTTAAGTCCGTGTTCTCTTGTCATGAAAAACACAATGCTTCTAGGCCTAGGGGCTGGCGAGGAAAGAAACCACAAGTTTGTTCCCTTAGGGCATCGACCTAAGGGAAGCCCAAACATATTTCCAAAGTGGAGAAGGATGCCATTATAACAGAGCGGCTCTTCCAGGAAAGGTGCTATGAGTTAGCCAAAATAGAAATAGAGGGGATGGAAGACATGGTGAAAAATAAGAGACAAATACTAAATGATAATCAGGTCTTGGAAGAGCTAGAAGGGTGGGTTAAATACCCCATCTTTTCCCGCACCCATGACATTAAGTTTTTTAGGATTTTAGAGACCTATTGGATAGCTAAAGCTTTGATTGCTTAGGCTTTGGAAAACAAGGGGGAATAACAACAAGATATCCTCCACACCATCAATATTTTCAAAGGAAAGTTTGAAGCTATGTGTAAAGTGGTATTTGGAATTGGAATTTCCATCTCACAGGTCAACGAGGAAGCCGAAGTAACTACTCACAAGCATAGCTCCCATGGCTTGGAGGGAACACAAGAGAATCCTATGATACTAGATGAAGATCCACAACCATCTTCGTTGAAAAAGGATGATAAGAAGGAAATCATGGAGCTAATAAAATTGACTGTGGATGATAACACTCGTTCATCCACCGCTAGATATCTAGTTTATTTGTTTTTCTTACTAGTTTTTATGAATGGTCACATGACGATAACTTAGTCTATTTTTTTAATTTATTGTGAATTCGTTGATAAATAATTATATATGAACATCAAGAATAACTGTGATGATACTAAGCTAGTGGAGAACATGGTTTCCGTAGATGCAGATCTTCACCATAGAATGTTGTAATCTTTTTGATGTATAATGTAAATATATTTTTGTGTTAAAATGAAAAGAAAAGAAAATAATAAAATATAAATAGTGAGAAAAAAATCAATAAATTCAATTTATCTAATCAAATTTTTATTTTTGTTTTTTAAATTTTACTTTAATTTACTATTTTTTTTTTAATAATTTGGGTTTTTCAAACATACTAAAACCTCCCTAGACAAGGACACTATTTTATGATAAGGTTTTATGATGAAAATTCTTATTATGTGAAATTATAATTTCAACCATATCATATCCTATCCTAATAATTTGGGTTTTTGAAATATGCTAAAACCACCCTAGGACACTATTTTATGATAAGGTTTTATGATGAAAATTCTTATCAGTTATGTGAAATTATAATTTCAACCATATCCTATCCTATCCCATCCAATTTGGTGAAGAATTTAGAAAAAAAATAATTTAAATATTGAAAAGTGTATATCTCATCTTATATAATATTTATTAATATTTCATTATTTACAAATCTTATATAATATTTATTAATATTTCATTATTTACATAAATATATAAATAGTGAATTTTTCACTTTTTAACTTTAAAAAAAATTTCTCTCCAAATTATAATAAATAAAAAACCATAATTACCGCTATTTTCCAATATTAAGACAATATTGACTTAGGCCCACAAGTTTATGGTGAGCCATAAGACGCATTGATGAGCGGGTTTAGCGACGACCAAATCTTTCTTAAAATTTTTATGTTGGGAGCACGACAACTCCACGTCATCTCCGATGGCAATTTCCTGGATTCTGAATTACACGTGGGGCCACAGGCTCCTTAGATTTCTCGCCAGGTAGCCCTAAGATGACGACAGCAAGTCACATGAATGGGGTGCGCTTATAGCCCACCATATGACCGTATCGCAAGTATTTTCCAATCTTAAGACAATGTTGATTTAAGCCCACGAGTTTATGGTGAGCCATTAATGAACGGATTGATCGACGACCAAAAGTTTCTTAAACAAAATTTGTGTTGGGACCACGTGGACAACGTCATCATCAAATGCAATTATGTGGATTCTGAATTACACGTGGGACCATCGGCTCCTTCGATTCCTGCCAGGTGGTAGCCCTACCATGACGACAGCAAGTCACATGAGTGGGGTGCGCTTGTAACGCACCATATGACCGTCAGCTCCGAGCCCACCTGTCTGCATGTTCGATTAGCCCCAGGTCCCAAAGTTGTCTGGAAAGGGAGCTGTCACTGCCAACAGCAGACGTGTAGGCATCGTTTTTAACAGTTGATGGAAACAGAGAGAGCGATAATTTTGTGAAATGTCAAGAATCGAAACGACATATAAACAAAAGCATTAAAAGGCGTGAGATCATCCAGAGTTAACGTGAGAAGAGTATTTGTGAATTGTATCGCTATGAAAATATATGTTCAGCCTATGCTAGGTCCATTGTAGGTGGCATAACCATAGTTATGCAGTTTGCCTATGGGGAGTTTACTTCATGCACTTCTAAAGATTTTCCATTTCCTATGGAATCCTAGAATTCTATAACATGTACATGCTGATAATATGATTGACCATATCATTCATGATGTTGTTGGGGGCATATGATGAAATTTTTTTAACACTATGGAAATATCGTTTTTCAAGATCTAATTGACAAGATGTGCATGAAGAATTCTTCAAGGGATGAGTTTGAACATTGTTCCTTTAATTGTTCTGCAAAAACATGGTTTGTTGAGTTCACTCCTCTCATTGTGAATACATTAACAAGTCTTATATCAAAAGTTTTAGTGACATTTTGGAAACTTTTCTAAGTTGCTTCCTTTTTGAGACTTCAAGCTAACCTCTAGTTTATAAAAAATCCTTTGTTTCTTAGATCTCTTTAAAGGAACAAAACACCAACATCTAGATTTTACACATCCAATTCTAACCAATGCTCTTCTTCTTCCTTTTGAAGAACCTCCTCCTAAAGGACTCCCTCCCAATTAGCAACAACAATTTTCTCTACTCTAATAATTTCCAAGTTTGTCTGATATGATCCACAATTATCTAGGTCATTGTTTACATTGTATAATAATAAGTATTTATTCACAATGATGTATTTGATAACACATAGAGAAGTTGACTTACGAGGGATTGTGTCTGATTTCTTTGGCATTTCCTAACAAGAGGGTTGAAATTAAAAGTTTTGCTAGGGAAAACACTTACCTTTTCAAAAGAGTAACCTCATTTTTTAGGTAGCTAAGAACATGATCATATGGGTTATCTTGGGGTGGCTGCTTAGTAGAAGTAGTTTATAACTTGATAAATGCACATGGGATTGAAATGAAATTTATTCTTGCTTTTGTCCTCAAATTTTGAGGTGGATTCTTAATTCAAGGTGAAGGAAGAAATGTGATATTCTACCTTCACAAGAATTACGCTAGGGTTGGCTCTAGTTTTCTTTACCCGTTCTTCCATTTCTTGTACAAAGTCCATGTTATCGTGAAGAGTCCTAACATACCAAGATGCTTATGTCAATGGGGGTGTCCTCGAAGATGGTTACCCCTATACTATCATAATGATTGTTTGGTTGGAAGATGAATACATAAGATAACTCAACCTCCCCCTCCTCTCTATGTTGCGTGTCATACACACACGTGTATGAATAATAAACAATCACACACTTTGTATTTGACATCTTGAAATAGTTTCTAATATCCCAGGATTTTAAAATCTCCTAATTAATACAATAATAAACCAAATTTATTAAAAACAAAACGACCTTATCAAAACATCTTTATTTATAACTTTTTAAATTTTATAAATAAAAAACTTTAATTAAAAAAAAATCAAATCAATTAGACAACTTTCCAATTTTTTTTAATTAATTTATTTTTTAATTATTCTTATCATTAATTTTAAATCATTAAACACCAAATTAAATATTGTAAAAATATCAAATACAATCATATACCATACCAAATGATCCAAAAGAAATAAGATTAATATACCTAGAACAATTTTGAAATCCTTCCCTCTTATGCTAATTTATGTATGATAAGTTGATTCGTTGAGAATTATTCATATGGGTATTCTCTTCACTTATATTAGAAGTAAGAGGTAAGGTCATTTGGTTATCAATTAAATAAATACATAACAATGTGATGATTATTTTTAATTAATAAAATTTAAATGATATTGTTAACATTTTTTATTTATTTATTTTTTAATTTGAAAGAATTATTTTAAATATTGATTTTTTAATTTTATTGGATTTAATTTTATGTTAACAAATTTTTTGTTTTTTCATTTTTATTTTAATTTAATTTTACATAGATAATAGTATTGATTTTCAATCATCACTATGTAAATAAACTATATATTTTTATCTTATTTTAATTTTATATAGATAATGGTGTTGATTTTCAATCATCACTATGTAAACAAAGCATACTAAATGAGGAGTACTACGTAAACAAAAACATGTGTTTTTATCTTAATTTAATTTTATATAGATAATGGTTTTGATTTTCAATCATCGCTCTGTAAACAAAGCATACTAGATGATGGGTACTATGTAAACAAAGCATGCATTTTTATCTTAATTTAATTTTATATAGATAAAGGTGTTGATTTTCAATCATCCCTATGTAAACAAAGCATGCTAAATGAGGGGTGATAGGTTGAATGGGTTTGGGTATAAATGGAGTTAATTTATATGGAAAGATCGAAGACCTTATTTTTTTTTCTCAAATGTTGTAGATTAAAAAAATAATTATAGCTATCAAATATCAGTAATGTGATTGGATTTTGACGGTTTTGTTGTGTAAGGAGGACAAGGTATGAAACTTGTGGTATAAGGAGAAGACACCCAAAAAAATCCAGCCATGTTAAGGGTTGGTGTGGCCCAGGTTAGGTGCAATCCCCGAGGGATTTTGACGACTTAGATGCCCCTGGATTGCGGTTTCTTAGACCATAGGCTAGTCCCGAAAGTAACAAACACACTAGCAAACAAAAAAGAAGAAGGATTATAACTGTCTAACATTTAAACAATGTTGAATTGGGATTATAAGTTTGTGATCACCAATAATATTTAGTGATGAGTGAGTGAATTGTTTCTTGTTGAAATTTGATGTTTATTTATAATTATTAAACAAAAAAATTATAATGATAAATATTTTTTAATTTTGAATTTAAAAGAAGAAGGTTAAAGTTTTACTATTTCAATATTTTTTCGATTTGTCATCATAAAAATCCATCCATCAAATTTTTGTTGAAATTACAATTTTGAATTGTTAAAATTGTTATTTTTAATGTAAAAATAGATTTAATATCATTAAATACTTCTATTCTATTGCAATTTGATTTTACAATGTTAATGATTAATATTTACAATTTTAATAATTCAAAATTATTTTTATTAAATAGAAAATCACTTTTATTAAATGGAAAGTAAAAAATACTAATTTTCACAATCATTATTTTTAGTAATTCCAAAAAAAATCAATTCATAAATATTTAGATTACTACTAACATAAAATATTTACCTCATAATATAATATAAAAACTTAGATTCCCCATATAATTTAATGCTTCTCAACAATTTTGTTCTAAATAACACAATGTTATGCAACAATTGACTCATATAATATGTAATATAAAATTTTAAATATTATATTTAATTTATTATACTATGTTCTAAATAATGCAATTTTATGTAACAATTTACAACAAAATTAAATATTATATTTAAATTAAATATTATATTTAATTTTGCATTTCACTACCACAAGTTCTTGTGTATATACTGTTTAACTTCAAGTCTTAAAGTTGCCATTGCCAATAGACGGTATGCACGTACAGTTCATCATGGAGGAAGTTAATAGATGTGTAAACTCATTTTTTCTACGTCAAAAAATCTTTTATAAATTTCATAATGAATCTGTTGAAAGTCATAGTTATCTAACATTGATAAGAATTTGGTGTATATAATTTTGTCTTTAATAGCTTTGATTAATTTTAGAATAACTTAAATCATTAGGATTTGGAAAAAAATAAATACAACTATCCCTAAAACAAAATATAGAAAATCTCTTTTATCTTTTTACTTTTTATTTTTTATTTTTTATTTTTATATAAATTAAAACTAAAAAATATATTTTATTTTATTTTTTCTTACCATCATATATCTATTTTCATTTTAATTTAAAACTCAAAATATATCTATTTTCATTTTACTTTAAAACTCAAACTATAGTACTACACTCGAAGTGTATTAACAAATTCTACATCTCCATATCATATATCTATTTTCATTTTAACTTAAAACTCAAACTATAATACTACACTCAAAGTATGTTCACAAATTCTACATCTCCATATAATTGATATTGTGTAAAGTTAAGGTAAGCCATTTTAAAGAAAGCAACCAATGAAGATACTCGATTTTTTTAAATTTCTTTAAAAGATTCTTTGCTTAAGTGTGAGATTAAGAGTGAATGAATTATTATATACAATAAGTATGGAGTAGCTTGTCAATTGGGTTTACCATGGGTGGTTGGGAAAAATAATTGTTATCTTTCTCATCCAGGTTCAATTCACGCAAGTGACATGTTGAACTCACTATGTGCATATTGTTGTAATTAAGAATTTTGTATTCTCGTTACCTTGATTTTGGTGATTCATCTTTAACTATATCATTTGTTTGCACTTCTATCACTTTCTTTCTTTTATTAAGGAAACAATAACCTTCTTTAACTTTTTCTAAATATAAAACTTCTTATTTTAGGATATATTCTCTCTCGTTACATAAATCTATGGTCTCCTCAATAGTACATTGTATGCTTCTTTAGGTAATTATAGTAATTCAAACATAGCACACATATGGATCAATTTCTATAACTTTTATCCTACTTGTATGTAGGTAACATCATTTGCTACTCTTATACTAATTCTTTATTTTTAAATGGAAATTTTCATAATTCTTTCAAAAATATTAAAGAAATGAAGTTGATTTTTGCTCAAGGGTTTATTACAACATAATCAACTTAGTTTCTCATGACAAGTACATGTATCTGCAATTTTTTTTGAGAATATGAACGGATTTTACATACTTTGAATTCTTTAAGGTTGTTTTCTTTATTGTAATAGGTTCTAAGTGGTGTTCAGTGCACACTTAAAAAATCCTTGATTTTTTCAACATTGTTGATTCATAGCTAACAACATGAATTGGTCAATTTATTCCCCAATTTTTTCATTGTTTGGGTTGTTTCTTCTTTTCTCTCTTTTGGAATTTCGTTTCTCCCTTTTCAGTCCCTAATTGGTAGGATGGTATCTTCATAGACTTCCTTGTGTAATTTGAAGTCCATATCATCGTCAACATCATATTGTCTCATGTTGTATCCTTTTAGTCTTATTTTGATGGCAACCAAGACTTCTTTTTGTTCTAGTTTCCTTCCTTTCTATTTGTATAAACTTGCAACACTTTTCTTGGAGCTCCTTTAATGGAATCTAGCATTACTTACTCTCATGATTCTCGTTCCACATTTTGAACAAAGCATAGTCACTCCTAAGGTACTAAAAGTGCACTTTCCCATTGTATTCCCCCATGTGCCATGTGCATAACATCTACAAGTCAATATTCCACCTAGTAGGGCTTGAACCTTTGGATTGTTCTATTCCTACGCCTTGTATACATTTTGGTTTTGTCATTTTTTGAATCCGTGGTTCCTAAATTGTTACATTCTCTTGGGCATCTTGGCCTATAAGGTCCTTATTGATTTCTCGGGTTTTCAGGGTAGCAAATAATGTTTTGATGTGTTATGGGTTTTGTAGAAATTGAATTTTTTCAGTTTTCTTGGTTCTACATCTTCTTCCTATATTTCTTTCATTTTCCATCTTGTTTTACCTTGGGCTCATGCATTTTTGTAACACTCATTTTCTTAAGTTCAAATTCCAAAATTTATACTCTCTCATCATTTTCTTCTCTCTCCTTTTTATGCCTTTTGTATGTGATTGTTTCTTTGTCTATCAAAATTGTTGCTTGTACCATGTCCTTATAATGCTTTGAATTTTTGGTCCTCACATGTGTTATGATGACATCTAACAACCTTGTAATGAATTAATCTAGTTTATGTGCTTTGAATACACCATAACCAACTTGTTCAATTAAATTGTTGAGACAACTGTCATAATGAACACTGTTTTTTCTTTTCATTTACTTTGTTTCCCTAAGTTGTGCAAATGTCAATGATTTCTCTTCTAAATGTGTATATACATAAATTAAAAATTTCCACCACCTCTTCCTATGTATTGAATATTTTATATTTCTCACGTTGAAGAAATTTTGCTCCTCTTAATTTTCCTTTGCATATGATCCATTTCTTCTTCCCATGTATTGAATATTTTATATTTTTCATATTTAAAAACCATTAAATGTTGCTCCTCTTAATTGTCCTTTGAATATGACCAATTTCTTCATCGGAATTACTTCATCTTTACTTCATCTATTGCTTGTCATAGGGATTCTAGAATGAATATATGGTTGTTTCTATTTTTGGATATTTTCAATAATGATAGCTTTGCCATATATCTATGTGACTCCTCGATAATCATGTTTGTTTGAATGAGAATTGTATTATTGGGTTTTTCTATTATGTCTTGTTTCTTAGTTTATTGATGTGTATATTTCAATTGGTTATTGAAAGATATTCCTTGTTTCAATTTTTGGACTTAGTTTCAACTGTCTTCCTTAATCTCTAATTTTTCATATTTCTTTATATCATTGTTTTAATCACTTATCTTGTTTGTCTAACTGCGAGTTATGCTTTTCTTTTGGTGGCATATTTACTGCATTTTATTGTTTCTATGGTGAAAACCCTATCCTTCTTTTCTTGTTTTAGGTTTATGTTGTCTAGGTGTTATATTCTTTGCATGTGTGTGTGTGGGGGGGGGGGGCTGGCGATCCCTCCCTAGTAGTGTTCTTTGTGTCGTGTGCGTCAACCGCTTTCCTAGGGGGGTCCCAGGGGGGATGGGATTGGCCCCCCTTGGTTACGCAGAGCGTTCAGCTCTGGGGCAACACCCCAATTTTCTTTTTTGGGTGGTTTTTTCTATTTTATCATTTTTCGCTATGTTGAAGGGATTAAAGAGGTGAATAGGGTTATTTGGGTAAATCCGATGCTTAAATTGTGAAAAACATAGATATTGGACATTATGGAATGTCTTTCCATATTTTATTTTATGATTTTTTCTTAGGTACAAAACAAATGTTATAATTATGTGCTTAATGTATAAGCATAAGATAAATAACAAGAAGGGTTAGAGGTTTTCTAACATTTCTTTGAATTTCAATAAAAATCAGTTGAGACTTAAGAGAGAGTAAGATAGAAATGTTTATTATTGATTGATCCATTGGAGAATGATTGTGATTTCTCCCAAGTTATATTGTTGAATTCCGGGGAAAAAGAACAAATGTAGAATATTTAGACAACACCATCATTATGTTTTAATTTTGAATGCATTTGTCATCTTGGTATAATGATATTTGCTAATTCCTATGTTGTTGAAGGGATTAAAGAGGTGAAGAGGGATATTTGGGTAAATCCGATGCTTAAATTGTGAAAAATAGAGATATTGGACATTATTGAATGTCATGCCATATTTTATTTTATGATTTTTTCTTAGGTACAAAACAAATGTTATAATTACGTACTTAATGTATAAACATAAGATAAATAACAAGAAGGATTAGAGGTTTTCTAACATTTCTTTTTCAATAAAAATTAGTTGAGACTTAAGAGAGAGTAAGATAGAAATGTTTATTATTGATTGATCCATTGGAGAATAGATTGATACAATTATCAAAACTAAATTTAAAGAGAATTTGTGCTGCAATTCAAAAGTAGAAAAAAAAAAGTTATTGTAAAATAAAGAAAACATTAATGCTAAGTTAATTGATCAAAATTCTCTTTTTACTATGGCTAACTTAAAATAAATAAACAACATTGCTAAAATAAAGACAAAATCTTATGAGCCTCATAGTGATGCTAGGCATTGGAGAAAACCTAAAAAGCCATAGGAAGAAATAATATATAAACTACAAAATACTAAAAAAATGGTTAGAATGCACTACCTATACACATATTAGGTTTCAATTTCATAATATTCATAACAATATTGATATTCATAGCTTGTTAAATCATAAAAAATAAAGAGAGTTAGGAAAGTTTTTCTCCACTTTTTTTTTTCCATAAAAACAAAATGTTAAAATGGATAATTAATCCATCATCATCATCATCAATTAAGTTATAAAATTTAATTATATTACACAATTTGTTTTCAACAATAATACCTCTTATTTTTTTGGTGACTTAGGTCCCCCCAAATCCCCCTATCTCATTACTAGAATCTATTAGTATCTACTAGGATTGAGCTTCGATGGATGGAGTTAATGAATTATCACTCCCCATACATGCCACTAGGAAGATTCCCACTTTTAGATGATAAATGTACTATCCCTTTGATAGTCGAAAAACACTAAGCATTGCACAATAAAATAATTAATGCTATATGTGTTGGGATATATACCATTATATCTAAAATAACTTCAAATCCAATGTTATATATCCCAACACATATAACATTATTTGTTATGCTGTGAAGTGTTTATCATAAATAATCATATATAAATTATATCAAAAAAACAACTTTAAGTATTATTAATCAAAATCTCATATACAAAATTAGTTTAATCACTATAACTTATAATATATTTCAATTTAATCAAAATAATCTATAATATTTTTCATTAGCAATAAATAATAAAAAAATGGATGAAGAATCACAAATATTCTCTCTTCACTATAACCTATAATATATTTCAAATATACTCTCTCCATTATAACCTATAATATATTTCAGATTTAGTAATATAATAAAAACCGATAAAAAAAAATCACAAATATACTCTCTTTACTTAATAAAACTTCAAAATATTAATAAAATCAAAATCACAAGGAAGATAAATGCAAATTAGTTTATCAAATGTTTCTATTTACATCATTAATACCATAATAAGATCTATGGTAAAAGATAATAAAATTGAATCCATGGCCATGGATATAATATCCAATCCCCTACCATGATAATCCCCTACCACGATAAGATATTAAACCTAAGGATTTTATTAAAGTTTTTACTTCAATAATCCACTATCTATTTCGTATTTATAAATTTACAATATAGTTTAAAGTTATTCATTATAACAAGATTATAAATAATCATCCCTCTTATGTGTACGACCATCAAATCAATAACTAAGTAAGTCCTCAAAATAAGCTTCACATTCCATACCCTAGTCAAACTGGATCCCTTCTTTCCATGCACTTGAACCTTGAAGACACTATCTCTAAACCCTCGAAATTGATCATGGGACAAGCAACCCTCCTTATCCCTTTAAGCACGGCTTGGCATTCAATGTCATCATTTTATATCATATTAATGTTGTGTCATCAATTTATATGATATTAAGATTAAAAATAATATGCCACTATCTTGTAGATTTTTTTAAATTAGTGTTTTTTTAAGTGATTGGGATTTGGGCCTGTACTTTAAACTCAATAGTTTTCTAATAAAATTTTGTAAGAAGGTAGAGGAATTTGTCTTTTATAAAATATCTAAATTTAAGATTTAGATAGATTTTAGGTTGTATTACGCTAAAAAAACTAAACTTTAAACTCAATAGTTTTCTAATAAAATTTTGTAAGAAGGTAGAGGAATTTGTCTTTTATAAAATATCTAAATTTCAGATTTAGATAGATTTTAGGTTGTATTACGCTAAAAACTAAACCTTTGTCATTGTTATAGATGTTTTTCTAAGCGCACTTAGTTATAAATTTGGGCATGCTCAATAAATTCATTATTTTCTGATGAAGAAATAGGGAAATATGTCCTTATAACATATTCAAATTTTAAATTTAGATTGTTAGTTTGGATGTTACACTAAGTTAGATATGAAACTCTTTTCACTACGAAAATCTCTTAAATACATGACTTGTTTATAAAAAAACAAATTAAGATGTTAAATTTTGATAAATTAACCTTCATAAAATAATGAGTTTTTGCTTATAAACTTTTTCAAATTAAACATCACATTCTGATTCCTCTATTTTATAAAATAACAATAATAGTCCAACAATTATATATGAAATCTTTAAAATTTTAATATGCTATTTCAAAACTAACACTCAAATTGATAAATATTACCAAAACTAACACTCAAATTGATAAATATAAATATTGACCAATTGATTAATTAAATATTATTAATTCACAATTAATTTCCTAATGTACTGTGTGAATTCCAAACAAACGAATCTCTTTAACATTGTTCCTCACATCTCATTATATTGGACCTTATGCTTTTGAAAAAACAGATTGTGTGAAATTCAGCCTTCTACAAAAGTACATAGAATAGTTAGAATACGTTTATAGTTTTCTCAAGATTAAGGAGAAAAAAAAGAGGAGACAACAATATTAAAAGTTTTAATATTTAGTGTTGTATATTATTTTTTGAAATGTTATAGACTTTAAAACGGATTATAGTTGTCTATAAATACTATATATTTAATAGTAAAATATATTCATTATTAAAATTGGTTAAAATCATGAAGATGGGTAATACTTTTGCTTGTTTTATGAGAAAAAAATTTGTATTTTCACAAGTTCTTCAACTTAAGGCATATAAAAGTATTTTTTTTATTTAGAATTTCACTTTAAAGTAAAAACAAAACTTGTGAAGAATTTTGTTAGCTTTCAATTTTTCATTTTTTTTTTATTATTAAGATTTGATATGTCAATTTGACAATTATTTAACAGTATGTTCCAGGCTGATATCCTACATATGTGATGCTACGCTCGATTCCATATACAGGATGCTATGCTCGATTCCATATATGTATATGATGCTATGCTTGATTCCATATAAATAGGATGCTACACTCAATTCCATATATATAGGATGCTATGCTCAATTTTAAACTTACAATCATTTCCATAGGTTTGCTGAAGAGTTATTTTTTCCCACAACAATGTATCTATTATTAAACTTATGTTTTTAAGAAACAAAATATACTGCAACAATCTACAGAGACTCTATTTTATTATGACTATAATTTTGAATCTAACGGATGAATATTATAATTTTTTGAATTTTTTGAAGTTGACCAAGCTGAAAACGTTGTATATTTTAAACACATGTTTTTCTACACCTTGTATCTATCTTAATTTTTACTTAAAAGTAAAATCTAAAAATACCCTTTTGAAGAAAACAGTTTAAGGATTATGAATATAAATTTTCCATAATTTTCCATTGTGTATTTTTAGAGATATGGATTTTTCATTTCACCGAATCATAATCTCACCTAAAAATATTATGTAGTGATTTTTTTATAAAATTAGATAAAAACAATGAAAATGAAAACAAATTATATCCAATGAAAGTAGATTCAATTTTAAAAATATTGGTATCAATTCTGAAACTAAATTCTGAGTATTTGTAGGAGTCCGCTACCTCAAAAGATCAAGTAAGATGGAGAGAATTTGCAGTTTCTTGCAAACAGTGCCATTTTCAGGTTTTTGTCCGAAATATTATTTCGGCCGAAACCTAGTTTTTAACGGAATCCGTTAAAAATAAATGTTTCGGCCGAAAAGTCTTTCGACCGAAATATGCTTACCACAGGAAAATAATTCATCCGAAAAACGTTGTACATGAATTTCGAGGGCGTTGTTCAATTTGACGTGCAAATTTTCGGCCGAAAAAATTCATAGAAACATCTTTTCGGCCGAAAAATTGCCGCTAGGAATTTTTGAGACCCGATTGTGACGAAAGTGTTACCCATCTTCATGATTTTACCCAATTAGAATATTTCATCCTTAGATGGGGTGTTAATGAGTGGAGCAGTCACTACCCTCACATCTCAATATGCGTCACCTTGCCATTCATTTATAATATTGAGAGGAGGAGGGTGATGGACATTGATGGGGTGCAACGTGCTGCGTGAGGATGAGAGGGAGGTCTCGGAGGAGTACGAACTCCCTGCTACCAGATGATAAAATGATGATCTCGCTTCGTGAATTAATGATAGGGTATCGAGAGCATATCACCCAACATTCGTTTAGGAAAAACATTGCATTGGGGCCTTGTACCAGAGGGAGTTTCCATGTGGAAAACACAAAGAAGATGAGATTCCAAAAGACTTTGTGGATGGGTTATTTAGAATAGGAGGCCCTCTAGTTCTATTTCAAAGAGGAGACCTCAACATGCCTGAGCAGTCCAAGGAAGGATGATTGGGAACCTTGGTCAATCTAGTCTCTAAATGCTCCTGAGAGCCTGACTATCATCATTTCAAGTAACACTCTCCCCTTTCTCTTGTTTTTGCTGTGTAAATTATTGTTTCTGGTTGTTGGTTTATGGTGGGGAATCCTGTTGGTTTTCTGCTCAGAGGGGGTTGGTCAAGACCCTGGTGCTTTCTAAGGGGATTTCTAAGTCTTAGGTGTATGCCAGTGGGGTTATAAGTTGATCACACCTCTCTGTGTTTACACAAGACTTACCTTTCATCCATCCCAAGTGTGAGTGGGACCTTGCCTGTAGTATACCTAGGGAGATAATATCGGGTACCTAGGGAGGTACCCAATGGGAATGTGGTTATGTGTATTCAATGTAAGGTGGACTAGGTCCACTATATTATTAAATAAGACTCATTATGGTAGTTAGATATAGTAAATGTGAGAAGGCTCTCTAGAAGGTTCATAGGAGATAGAGAGAGCTATATAAAGAGGTGTAAGCAATGTATTGAAACATAGTGAAGAATAATGTTATTGTACAAGCAATGATTGTTTGAGGAGTGTTATCCTTCCTTAAGGATTAATATATGGTGTTACCCTACTTCAAGGGCTTTCTTTATTTCTTGTGTTCAATATTTTGGTGAATGGTTTGGTTTATTTTTGTTGATATTGTGGGTTTATTTTTGAGATTTATTTTTAGATCTATTCAAGTAATTAACAATTGGTATCATAACACTTTCCTTGGCCAAAGAAGGGAATACAATTTTGGGTCATTTTGCAGTTTTTTTTTAAAGGAAAAAAGGGGGCGACACACTTTAGGTCCAGATATGAAACTTTTTGAGCGCAATTTTGCAAAAAAAAAATGGATATTTGAATTCCTCTCAGAAAAATACCAAATTTCAAAAAACAAACCAGCCAAAACAGAGTCTAGGAAGTGAAGTTATCAATATTGTAAATTCGACAGTTTTTTAGGGTTTTTTTGGAAAAAGCCGCACGATTCGCACATTAAGTTATAGTTCTATTTTTGGGGTTTTCATAGCAAGATGTATTTTACAGGAAATTCCGATGGCCCTAGTATTGAAGAAGTCATAAAACATAGGAATGCATTCAATAAAGAGCAATGGAAAATGTTGATAAATTTGAGTTTACAAGGTGATGCAGCCATTTGGTAGAATTCACTTAACTATAACAAAATGATGGCACTCTCCGATGAAGAATTTGAAAAAGTCTTTTTAAAAAAATGGTCTCATCTCAAGAGTAAAGAAATAAGCAAGGGTTTATTTTCATGTGGCAATTATGTATTACAGGTTTATGGATGTATTCATAAAGAAAATATCATTGTTTCTATTAACCCTAGTTACCTGCATAATTTTATCAATGTTCAGTTGGTTAATAAATTGTAAGTTCTTGCAAATAATGTTCAAAGCACACAGGTTGAGGGTGAAAAGTTTCAATTTTTTAAAGATTTGAAGATCGCCATGGAAAAATATGTGTTGCATTCAGATTTTTATGCTAAGGATATGGATGAAGTGGATAGTGTTTTGGGATATCCTTGGATAGAATCAGTGGGTACCATTAATATTAATGTGCAAAATAAGTTTTCGAAGTTGTGGTACAAGAAAAAGAAAATCACCTTGCAGGATGTGTCTTTTAGTAAGAAATATGGGCCCACTGTGGCCAAAAAAATAAATTATTGTAGAGTCTGAAGTTGAATCAGAGACAAAGTTTACTGAAGGAGATGAAGCAAATCCACATGGAAACAATAATGAAGACAATGAGGTCATTGACTCAAAGGCACAATGTGTTACAGATTTGAAGAAAGATGAACAAATTCCTATAGTTGTTGTATATCGCCATCCACATCATTTAGAGAAACAACAGTCATCAAGGCAAGGGCGTGGGCTTCAACACATTTATGCACTAGAAGGGCGCCATAAAGGAAACCGATCAAGAGGTGCATGGAGGAATACCGACACTGCAGGAAGACATTAGGCTAGCGAAACAATCCGAAGGCAACAATTGGACATCATGTTCGTTTTCCATTAGTATGTATGGATGGCCGTACTTGGTACCAGTTGGCTACATTGATTAGTCGATCATATTGTATGGTTTCTTCTAGTGTTTCGAGGATGAAACATGTGAAGGGGGATGGAATATAGTATACCTAGGGAGGTAATATGGGGTATGTAGGGAGGTATCCAATGGGAATGTCGTTATGTATATTCAATGTAAGGTGGACTAGGTCCACTATATTATTACATAAGACCCATTATGGTAGTTAGATATAATAAATGTGAGAAAACTCTCTAGAAGATTTCTACGAGATAGAGAGAGCTATAAAAACAAGTGTAAGCAATGTATTGAAGGATAATGAAGAATATTGTTAGTGTACAATCAAGGATTGCTTGAGGAGTGTTATCCTTCATTAAGGATTAATATATGGTGTCACCCTACCTCAAGGGTTTTCTCTATTTCTCGTGTTCAATATTTTGGTGAATGGTTTTGTTTATTCTTGTTGATATTGTGGGTTTATTTTGAGATTTATCTTCAGATCTATTCATGTACTTAACATTGCCTTAAGTCTGTCTGCTCTTGTCATGACAAAACACAATGCTGCTAGGTATAGGGGTGGGTGAGGCAAGAAACCACAAGTTTGTTCCCTTAGGGCATCAACCTAAGGGAAGCCCAAACATATTTCCAAAGCGGAGAAGGATGCCATTATAACAGAGCAGCTCTTCCAGGAAAGGTGCTATGAGTTAGCCAAAATAGAAATAGAGGGGATGCAAGACATTGTGAAAAAGAAGAGACAAACACTAAATGATAATTAGGTCTTGGAAGAGCTAGAAGGGTGGGTTAAAGACCCTGTCTTTTCCCGCACCCATGACATTAAGTTTTTTAGGATTTCAGAGACCTATTGAATAACTGAAGCTTTGATTACTCATGATTTGGAAAACAAGGGGGAATAACAACAAGATATCCTCCACACCATCGATATTTTCGAAGGAAAGTTTGAGGCTATGTGTAAAGTGGTATTTGGAATTGGAATTTCCGTCTCACAGGTCAACTAGGAAGCCAAAGTCACTACTCACAAGCATAGCTCCCATGGCTTGGGGGGAACACAAAAGAATCCTATGATACTAGATGAAGATCCACAACCATCTTCATTGGAAAAGAATGATAAGAAGGAAATCATTAAGCTAATAGAATAGAATTGACTGTGAAGGATAATGCTCCTTCGTCCACCACTAGATGTCGAATTTGTTTGTTTTTCTTACTAGTTTTTATGAATAGTCATAGGATGATAACTTAGTCTATTTTTTTTGTTTGTTATGAATTCGTTAATAAATAGTTATATATGAACATCAAGAATAAGAATAATTGTAATGATACTAAGCTATTGGAGGCCCTGGTTTCCTAGATGCAAGGTGGAAGTAGACCTCCAACATACACTGTTGTAATCTTTTTTGCATATAATGTGAAGATATTTTTGTGTTAAAAAAATAATAATAGAATATTTCATATTGGAGTGAGAAAAACTAAGATAAATTCAATTCGGTCAATCAATTTTTTTTTTTTTTAAATTTCACTTTAATTTACTATTTTTTAATCATTTGGATTTTTGAAATATGCTAAACCAAAGAGAAGGTTTTATGATTAAAATTCTTATTAGTTATGTGAAATTATAATTTCATCCATATCCAATACAGTTTGAGTGGGCCTAATGGTTAAGAACATGTGTTTCCTCTTAAGAGGTCACAGGTTCAAATCCAAAGAGGGGTAGGGTATGTATACCTTCATAGACTTTACCAGTGAAATCGCTAGGCGGAGAAGGGTCCCTTGTCGCACAAACAAGGGAATCTCATACACCAAGACTTGACCAAAAATTTCTATTCAAATTATAATAAATAAAAAACCATAATTACAATTATTTTCCAATATTAAGACAATGTTGACTTAGGCCCACAAGTTTATGGTGAGCCATAAGACGCATTGATGAGCAGGTTTATGGACGACCAAAACTTTGTGAAATTTTTTGTGTTGGGAGCACGTGGACAACTCCACGTCATCTCCGATGGCAATTTCCTGGATTCTGAATTACACGTGGGGCCACCGGCTACTTACAATCCTCGCCAGGTAGCCCTACGATGACGACAGCAAGTCACATGAATGGGCTGCGCTTATAGCCCACCATATGACCGTATCGCGAGTATTTTCCAATATTAAGACAAAACTTAGGTCCACGAGTTTATGGTGGGCCATAAGACGTATTGATCAACGACCAAAAGTTTCTTAAAACAATTTGTGTTCGGAGCACGTCGACAACGTCACCATCCTTACACGTGGGACCACCGGCTCCTTCGATTCCTTGCCAGGTGGTAGCTCTGCGATGACGACA
>JASDQU010738969.1:118733-134565 GCA_032191745.1 Picea mariana | reverse complement strand
CAATGAATTAATTATTAATTAATTCACAATCAATGATCTCACATGCAACTTAAGATTTACCACTGTTAACTACATGCATGTCAGATCCAGTGGAGACCCGATTGAGATAACATGTGAAATAGACAGTTTGACTATCAATTATGACATTAGTGAGTGCACTCATGAAACCACACACACATTGGATGTGCCCATGAGGAATGCACAACCTATGCAAGAGGGATTCATTCATTGCAGGGATTTCCATCAACATGGATTGCGCATAGGAGGCATGCTGTCTCGAGGTAGTAAATTGGCACATGCATTTGCCAATTTTTGTATGACAGTGTGAGACGATTGTATATTGTACTGAGATCTCTTGGATTATAGTTTTGTATGGGATTGTTTCATGATCCATGATATATACATAATATATGATAGTGGGGTTTTTAGCTTTATGTTTTCCCGGTAAAACATCTGTGTTATGTGTGATTGATCTTTCTTCTTGATATTGGAAATTGGCGATCATGTTTTAAATTCCGTAAGAATTTTAGTAGAAGCGATTATGTATTTAACAGTGGCATATAATTGTTAGATCAAGAGAATCCAGAAAATACATAATTTGTATTAAAATTAATACATGGTATCAGAGAACAGGAAATTGTAGAAGCTGAGTTTGTGATTGGATAGAATTCTAATTTGTAAAAAGACTTTCTCGGTGCTACAACTGATTCAAGATCGAAATGACTTTCAATGGCTTGAGGTTAGAGTATGCACTCGAGGGCAGCTCAAACTACATTGCTTGGAAGGACAGGATGGAGGTAGTACTCGAAGACAATATATTGAAGGAATTCATTGACAAAGATGTTCCTAAGCCAGATGCTGCAAATCTTGATGCATGGAAAAAAAAAGTGGCAAAGGCGAGGAGGATCCCGTTGGAGGGAGTACGAGACCACATTATCTCAAGCCTCCATGGGAAAGACACACCATATGCAATGTGGAATTCTTTGACGGATCTATTCCAAAACAACAATGACCATAGGAAATTGGCACTCAAAGATAAACTCAGGAAGATCAAGATGGAAAAGGGCGACTACATTCCAAAATATCTCATGAAGTTTGTCCAATGTCAGGATGAGATGGGGAGTGTGGGAATAACAGTTGCTGATGATGATTTGGTGAACTTGTCTCTCCTAGGACTTCCCAAGAGTTGGAACAGTTATCAAGACTCTGTCAATGGAAGGGAAAAATTTCCAGATTGGGAATGACTATGGTCGGATCTAGTGCAGGAGTTTAGGTGGAATACCATAGATGGCTCTTCATCAAAGCATGATGATGAAGAGGATTGTTCTTTGTCTGCCAAGGTAAGGAAAGGGAAGGGGAAGAAGTTCCATTCAAAATTTGAATCTAAAGGAAAGAATTTGGATTTGTCCAAAGTGAAGTGTTTTCACTGTCACGAACATGGGCATCTCGCTACTAACTATCCGCAAAAGAAGAAGAACAAGAAGGCTACTGGAGATTTTGCTGGTGAGGCCCTTGTCTCACAATTTGAACTTGACTTCTCCTTGATTGCATGCATGGTGTCAAGTGCATTGGGATCGATGTGGTATTTGGATAGTGGCACTTCCTTCCACATGACGAGAGATAAGGAGCTTTTCAGTGACTTGGAGGAGAGAGATCTCAAAATGCATATAGAGATGGGCGACGATGGACGATACCACGTGACTGGCATTGGTACAATTACCTTTCATAGGGAGTCAGGTAAACCATTTCAATTGAAATATGTTATGCATGTTCCAGGTTTGAATAAAAACTTAGTCTCAGTCGCAATGTTGGAGGATAGAGGCTATGGCATTGTTTTCAGTGATGGAAAAGCTTTCCTACGACATAAAACAAAGGGTCAAGTAAAGAACATAGGGATTCGAGTTAAGAATATCTACAAGATGGAGGTATATGGCTGCGCTGCCATGATGGGAAAGGAAAAAAAAGTGGTGAGCCAGGATGAGGGAAAATTATGGCACATGCGATTGGGCCATCTTCATCATGGAGCCTTGAAAAATCATGCAACAAATATCTACTGGACTTCTAACGGGAACACTTTCTCAGTTAGATCAGTGCAATGGTTGCACCATGGGGAAGTATGTAAAGTCCACCTTTCATGAAAAGGAGAACCTTGCTTTGGTGATCCTGGAGAGAATTCACACAGACGTGTGTGGACCATTCTCGGTTGCTTCAACAACAAAACATAAGTATTATGTTATTTTTGTTAATGAATTTTCTCGTAAATGATGGATCTTCTTCATGCAAAAGAAGGATAAAAAATTCTCAAAGTTCTGTGAGTTTAAAGCATTGGTGGAGAAAGAGTCAGGGAAGCAAGTGAATGCTCTGAGGAGCGATAATGGTGGAGAATACATCTCTAATGAATTCAAATACTTCTACAACAAAGAAGGAATTCAAAGAGAATTCATAGCCCCTCATAACCCTCAACAAAATGGGGTCACGGAGAGGAAAAACAGAACTATCGTGGGTGCAACACGAGCGATGTTGCATGATCAGAGCCTACCAATGCATTTGTGGGCGGAAGCATGAAATACTGTGGATTATGTGCAAAAGCGTTCTCCTCATAGAGTACTTGGCATGAATACATCTGAAGAAGCTTTCATTGGTAAGAAACCTGATGTTTCTCATTTTAAGATTTTTGGCTCATCTGTTTATGTGCATGTGACCAAGAATGCCAGGAAGAAGTTGGAGTCGACTGCTGAAGTTGGGATATTTGTGGGGTACAAAGAAACGACCCATAATTATCGTGTGTATTTTCCTAACATTAAGATGACTGTTATGCAACGAGATATAAAATTCTATGAGGGGAAAGCCATGCGGTTGTCGCTTGAGTGGGAGCTAGACTTGCATGCAGAGGAGGAACTGTTGGTTCCTAAAGATGAGTCTCAAGATGTGGATAAACCACATGAGGAGGTTCATGGAGTGGAGGGAGCCACTCATGTAGATCCATCCATCAGAAATGGAAGAAAGAACACCACAGAAGCTGATAGATTGAGACTAGATGCTGCACAGAATGTAGGATACCCTACTTCATAGTGCATATAGAGACAGTCTCCTGATCGATTTACTGGATACATGGCTCTCATGAGAAAATGTATTGTGACTGAACCATCTTCCTTTCAAGAAGTAGTGCAAGATCCCACTTGGGTTGATGCAATGGTGGAGGAGTATGACTCCGTTGTCAAAAAAAGTGCATGGGAAATTGTCCCAAGACCAGTCGACAAATCAGTGGTAGGTTCGAGATGGATCTACAAGGTAAAGAAAGTTGTTGATGGGAGTGTGGAGAAATACAAGGCCAGATTTGTGGTCCAGGGATTCTCACATATCGAGGGGATAGATTATGATGAGACCTTTGCACCTGTTGCAAGGTACTCTTCCATAAGATCCATCTTTGCACTCTCAACGCAGATGGGCTAGCGCATTCATCAGATGGATGTAAAAACTGCATTTCTCAATGGGATCATTGAGGAAGAGGTGTACATAGAGCATCCTGAAGGATTTGAGATCTTCAACAGTGAGTCGCATGTGTGCCGACTCAAAATAGCGTTGTATGGGTTGAAGAAAGCACCCCGTGCTTGGTACACTCAGATATACAACTATTTCATCGGACTGGGCTTCACCAAAAGTGAAGTGGATGCAAACCTATACCAAATTGTGGTGGAGGGTAAGATTTTAATCATTGTTCGTTATGTTGATGATTTAATACTGACTGGTGATGAGCAGATGATACAATCATGCAAGGAGGACCTTGCAAAAGAGTTTGAGATGAAGGATATGGGCCTCCTTCATTATTTCCTTGTATTGGAAATATGGCAGCGAGATGGTGAAATTTTTGTGTTTCAAGGAAAGTATGCAAGGGATATACTGGGTAAGTTTCACATGGAGGGCTACAAACCCATGTATACTCCTCTTCCAAGAAAATGGAGGAAAGAGAATTCTACTTCTGGAGTGGTAGTGGATGCTACCGTCTATCGATAGTTAGTGGGTTCACTAATGTATCTAGTGAACACGAGATCAAACATTTGCTATGCGGTTAACTATATGAGTCAAGTGATGGTTAAGCCTACCAAGATCTTTTGGAAGGCGGGTAAACATGTCTTGAGATACCTAAGGGTTACATCTGAGTATGGCTTATGGTACAGACAGACAAATGAGGTGAAGTTGCATGGCTTCACGGATGCAGATTGGGCGGGTAGCCCAACGGACAGAAAGAGCACATCATGGGGGATCTTTAGTATCGGATCTATAGATGTTTCTTGGTACAACAGAAAAAAAAAGATACGTGGCACTCAGTTCAATGGGAGCGGAATACATGGAAGTGAGTCAAGCTGCATGTGAGGCTATTTGGATGAGAAAGATCTTGGTTGGTTTGTTTGGTTCTCATTTAGATCCGATAATGATTCATTGTGATAATCAGAGTTGCATTAAACTCTCTATTAATCCTGTGTTTCATGATAGATCTAAGCATATAAATATCTGGTATCATCATATCAGAGATTGTGTGCAGTGGAAGATCATTTTGCTTCAGTACATTCCTACAGAAGATCAGGATGCAGACATTCTAACGAAGGCGTTCACTAGAAGAAAATTTGAATACCATAGAGACAAGATCGGGGTGAAGGATAATCCCTTTCCTGTTGAGAGGGAGTGTTGAGATTCAATAAGAAGATCCTAGTGAAAATTATGCACCTACACTAGGATGGAGTCTCAGTTTAGGTGGAAGTCCATTTTTAGATGATGAGCAAATTCTATTTATAGATGGTGAGCGAATTCTATTTATATATGTATGTTGACTATTATTATCCCTTAATAATAGTTGGACAATAAATATTAGTCTATTCTCAATGAGCACTTGGAAATAGTTAAATGAAGTGGCAAATAAGTTAGCTATAGGAAATTCGAGCTCAAAGGTTGACTGGTGGGACATGCAAGTCGAATTAGTTGTAACTGAGTGATTCGAAGTTGTAACAGAGTTATATGTGTAGTTATGCGAGTTGTAAAGTAGTTTAACTCAGTTAAGTGAGTTAAGCTCAATTGTACTAGTTGTAACCGAACTTACAGTAGTGAGAGATCAGTGAATTAATTATTAATTAATTCACAATCAGTGATCTCACATGCAACTGAAGATTTNAGTGGAGACCCAGTTGAGATAACAGGTGAAAGGGACAATTTGACTATCAGTTGTGACATTAGTGAGTGCAATCATGGAATCACACACACATTGGATGTGCCCATGAGGAATGAGCAGCCTAGGCAAGAGGGATTCATTCATTACAGGGATTTCCATCAGCAGGGATTGCGTAGAGGAGGCATGCTGTCTGGAGGTAGTAAATTGGCACATGCATTTGCTAATTTTTGTATGACAGTGTGAGACTATTGTATATTGTACTAAGAGCTCTTGGATTAGAGTTTTATATGATATTTTTTCATGATGCATGATATATACATAATATATGATAGTGGGGTTTTTAGCTTTATGCTTTCCCGGTAAAACATTTGTGTTATGTGTGATTGATCTTTCTTCTTGATATTGGAAATTGGAGATCGTGTTTTAAATTCCGCAAGAACTTTAGTAGAAGCGATTTTGTATTTAAAATTGGCATATAATTGTTAGATCAGGAGAATCCAGACAATACATAATTTGTATTAAAATTTCTACAATTATTGATGATGATCCCATAATTTTCAGAGAAACAATAAATTCAGAGGATAGTAAAATCTGGATGAAGGCCATGGTTGAAGAGATGGATGCCTTGGATAAGAATGAGGCATGGGTACTAGTTGAGTTTCCAACTGGAAGAAAGACCATTGGTAGAAAATGTGTGAGTAAGAAAAAGTTGAATGCATAAGACAAAGTGGAGAAATACAAAGTTCAGTTAGTAGCAAAAGGTTATTCCCATGTAGAGGGAATTGACTTTGATGAAATTTTTTCTCCTGTGACCAAGTTAAATTTTATTGGATTTATTTTATCTATTGCTGTTGTTTTTGATTTTGAAGTAGAACAGATGGATGTGAAGACAACATTTCTACGTGGGGATATAGAAGAAGAAATCTAGTTGAATTAGCCATAAGGTTTTGCAGTGAAGGGAAAGAAAGAGCTAGTATATGAGCTAAATAAGTCACTATATGGTCTGAAAAAATCACCTAGTATGTGGTACCAAAATTTTGACACATATATCCTTGGATTGGGATTTGTGAGAAGCATGTATGATCATTGTGCATATTCTAAGAAAGTTGGTAATCACTTAATTTA
Source organism: Picea mariana (assembly GCA_032191745.1). Lineage (NCBI taxonomy): Eukaryota > Viridiplantae > Streptophyta > Pinopsida > Pinales > Pinaceae > Picea > Picea mariana. Next base: position 128,276 of record JASDQU010738969.1, on the reverse strand, counting down.
TATAGTGTTGTATGTCGATTACATGTTGCTGGTAGGAAACAATATATATGTAATCAAGGAGGCGAAGTCACATCTGTCCTCCAAATTTGACATGAAGGACCTCAAAGCTGATAACTTCACTATGGGAATGGAGATTAAAAGAGATCGAGCAAATAGGAAACTACGGTTGAACCAAAGAAAATATATTGAGATGATATTACAAAGTTTTAATATGCAAGAAAGTAAAACAATCAAGGTTCCTATTCCTGTAGGTGTAAAGTTATCTGCAGATCAGTGTCCCAAGACACAGGAAGAGGAAGAGGACATATCCCATGTTCCATATGCTAGTGTAGTTGACAATTTGATGCATGCAATGGTTTTTAATAGACTGAACATTGCACATGCAGTGGGATTTTTTAGCAGGTATATGTCAAAATCAAGAAATGAGCATTGGGCAACAGTAAAAAGGGTTTTCAAGTATTTGCAAGACACTTCTAGTTATGGATTGTGCTACCAAGGAAGACCATGATTGGACATAGTGTTGGACATACATGGTTTTGTTGATGTAGATTGGCCGGAGATCTGTATCACATAAGATAAACAAGTGGGTATATGTTTAACCTATTTGGAGGAGAAATCAATTGGATGAGAAAAAGACAGGCTGTAGTGGCACTCTCAACTGTTGGAAAATTGGTTGTCATTGATGTCAACCTTAGAAGAATCCCTAAAGAAAATCCCAGAAGCCCCTAAAAGTGATGATGATGTGTCCACTTGAAGAAGCCGTGAAGAGCCTTGAAGGAGCCTTGACATAAGTGTATATAACTCCAAAGTGGTCCCCTTATGATCCAAATGGATCTCAGTGGCCATCCTCCTCTTCCATTGAATCACCATTTTGAGCCCGTGGTTTTGATAAACCATGATATTCACCCTTTTTATGGGGAATGGAATGTAATGTCATATTCATTTGTTAATTACAAACATCATTTAATGATTTCCTAGTGGTCTTATGTACATGCCTACATCATATCGTTAATGCATCGGATCCCATTAGAACTTTGCAATTAAGCGTGCTCAGGATAGAGAAGTACTGGGATGGGTGATCGCCTGGGAAGTCCTAGTGTTTTACATGCTTATGAAATTTTATAAACTTAGTCCAATTTATCCCACATGCATCATGGGAATTTTTCTCCTCTCACTCTCTCATATATAATTGAGGTGAAGGAGGCCCTTTAAGCATGCAATGGAGTGTGATGTAAAGCTTCTTGCAAATGAAGCATAGCCAACATCTCTTTATTTTTAGAGATAAGCTACCCCATTTTTCTAGTTTGTGTTCTACATTGTTTTTCTATCTTATTCAGTAATAGAAGTTGGGTTTCACTGTATTTCTGTGTTCTCTTGTATATTTTTGTGTATTTCATTGTTATATCTCTGTTATATTTCTTCCTTCATGTCGTTCTAAAAATAATCTAGATCAGTGGTATCAGAGCAGTCTTCTCCTTTTGATTTCTCAGAGAAGTTCTCCAACGCGGTCAAGGTATAGAGATTTGGGTCTCGAGATAGTTTCTCTTGAGGACAACCACTCTCACTAGCCCAAGCGCCTCCCATGGTGGAAGAAAAGAGAGATGACAGAGCGGGGGATCCTTTCAAGATGTTGCTTGAGGAAGCCCTCGTGTGACAAAGGAATGAGATGATGGAAAATTTTTCTCAGATCCTTCAAAGACTACAGATGGAAACAACCAAGGCATCTTCGACAAGAAACAAATTTGCAAGTGCGATGCCCTTCAAGGTATAAGTCAATTTTGATATCCCTTTATTTAAAGGCCAGACAGATGCAGATTCTCTAGAAAAATGGTTGAATCTACTAGAAGGTTATTACTCTGTCCAAAAATTTTTCGATAGTGAAAAGATCACCTTCACACTCCTTAAAGCCCTTCCCCATGTTAGAGCTTGGTGGGAAGGTTACTGGGAGAGGTACACCGTAAATGAATCTACACTATTTGGGAGAGAACCCACTTGGGAGGCCTTTGTAGATTCCCTAAAGGAGGAGTTCTACCCTATCAGAAACTATGATGACAAATAGATGAGATGGACAACCCTGTGTCAAAAAAGAGACCAGATGGTGGCGGAGTACATCGACATATTTCATACCTTGCGCTCAAATTTGGGTATCAAAGACTCCAAGTGACACCTGGTTTTGAAGTACCGCAGTGGTCTACACAGGTACATCCAAACATAGATGGATTTCTTGGAAATCTCCTCACTGGGAGATTCTTATTGATATGCAGTCAAAATTGAGCAGAAATTCAAGTAGTAGAGTAAGTGGGAGAAGCATGGATAGAGTAAGGAAGACCAACCTAAAGAGAGCCAGTCCTATATGCAGGCACATAAGGGTAACAAGAAGTCTAAGAAAGAGATCAGAAAGTGGTGTGAGTTCCACAATATCCCTTGGCACAACAATGATGAATTTCTCTCAATATAGTCATTGGTGGCCAAGCTCAAAGACAAAGAGCCGAACCTCGACTTGGACCCTAATTCATAAAATAATAAAAGGAAAAAGATCATTGATTCATAACCCACTGCTACTGTCGCAACTGCAAAAATACAACCATAAGAGGATCTTGAGGAGGGGGGGCGACTCTTCCATTCACAGATGTGGGTGAAGGGGACCCCACTGCATTTTATTATTGATAGCGGAAGCCAAAATAACATCATCTCAGTAGAGGTTGTCAAGCACTTGGATTTTCCAATAACACCACACCTACAACCAGACAAGATCGGGTGGATTTTCTAGGGTCAAGATCTTTGTGTCAGCCAATACTGTCGCCTGTCCTACGACATCAAGCTCTTCAAGGATGAGGTATTGTACAATGTTGCCACACTGGAAGTATGTGATGTTCTATTAGGCCAACCATATATGTGGAGGCGTCATGCTATTTATGAGTCTCTATCCTGTAGCATTATTGTTACTCTAGGGGGCCAACTATACCAGATACCAGAGGTAGTTTCGACTATTGTCCCACCAAAACAATGCCACAAAGTAATCTCTCATACTGCAAAGTTTAGCCTCTTCAAAATTTGATCAGAAGGTGAATAGAAGGACACTGCAACCACTGCAGCCTCAGCCCGAGACCTTTATATCAAGTAGAAGTAGACTGACAAGATTGTAGACGAGTACCAAGATGTTCTTGTTGCACCTATGGGGGTGCCTCCACATTGCCTAATCAAGCAAGGTTATAAAAGAACCCTTGATACTCTTCATGATGCATCTTCACTGACATAGTCCTCCCACACTCAGGTAGATCATGCAACTAGATTGGTTGAATGGATTCAACTCCTCCAACAACAGGTTCATGACATCCTTCAACAAGCTAAGTAGGACAACTTCTTCAGTAAGGAAAGAAACACAACAAGCTTCAAATTTAGCAGAAGTCTCCCCATCTCCCAAGGGAACTTGACGTAACGGGGACCATTTCTTCCTAAGGGGGGAGAAATGATCCATATGGATCTCAGTGGCCATCCATCTCTTCCACTAAATCACCATTTTGAGCCTGTGGTTTTGATAAACCATGATATTCACCCTTTTTATGGGGAATGGGATGTAATGTAATCTTCATTTGTTAATTACAGACATCATTTAATGATTTCCTAGTGGTCTTATGTACATACCTACAACATAGCGTTAATGCACCAGATTCCATTAGAAATACGTAGTTAAGCACACTCAGGCTAGAGTGGTACTGGGATGGGTGACCGCCCGGTAAGTCCTAGTGTTTTACATGCCTTTGGCATTTTATAAACTTAGTCCAATTTATCCCACATGCATCATGAGAATTTTCTCCTCTCACTCTCTCATATATAATTGAGGTGAAGGAGGCCCTTTAAGCATGCAATGGAGTGTGATGTAAAGCTTCTTTTGAATGAAGTGTAGCCAACATCTCTTTATTTTTAGAGATAAGCTACCCCATTTTTTCAGTTTGTGTTCTACATTGTTTTTCTATCTTATTCAGTAATAGAAGTTGGGTTTCACTGTATTTCTGTGTTCTCTTGTATATTTTTGTGTATTTCATTGTTATATATCGGTTATATTTCTGCCTTCATGTCGTTCTCAAAATAATTTGGATCACCTTATGGCTTAGCTTTTAAGCATGGACCTCACAAGATGAGATAACATGTGGTTGTTTCCACTTTCCCACTTTGAATTGTACACAAATGGAGCCTTGAATAAGCCCTAAAGCCAAGTGAAGAAGCCCCTAAAACCAAGAGAATAATCCCACAAGATGTCCAAGATAAATATTACAAACCTACAAATGTCCAAGATAAAGATTGCAAGATGGAGATTGTTGAAAGTATTATTTTTGGTCAATTTGGATAACCTATCTTTGAGGGAAGTTTTACCTTACATACCTAACTCAAATGGGAGCACAAGTTACATGTTGGAAATCTTATTTCGATACCTTTCCAATGGTATATGGAATTCCCTCTAACTCCCTAGGAATGAGGATATATGATTTTTTCCATCCGATAACCCCACCAAAAAATTGAGGTCGGCTCAACTAATTTTGGGGATAAAATTACTATAAATACATGATATAATTTTACATTTTTAGAGAAACCAACAAAGCAATAAAGTATGAGGTGCACTCAAGGTGTTGGGGTGTCTTTTTGGTGTGCAAGAGAAGTCTAAGAGATTCTCTTAAGGTCTTTCTTATTCTCAAGGTATTCCATAAGGTTGTGATGTTGTTGTATGCTCTACTATGAAGCTATGATATTTCCATGAGGTTGTAATGCTACCGTATGCTCCTTTATGAAGTTGTGATTTTTACGTGAGTGGACGTTGTCGTGAAAGGATTTTAGTGAATACATTATGAGAATGATGCTACGAGGCTTGCTAGGATTTGAAGGGTTGTCTATGGAATTCCTCATGGAGGTGAAGTCATAAGTACTCTTTGTATGAAGATCTTGGATTGGTGATACCTTGTCAAGTTGGTGCTCAGTTGAGGATATTGGTGTCTCCAGTAGGTTGGTGCCTACATCTTATTGAGTTGGTGCTCAGTTGAGGAGATTGTTGTCTCCAGTACGTTGGTGCCCACATCTTGCTGAGTGGGTGCTCAACTAAGGAGATTGGTGTCTCTAGTAGGTTGGTGCCTACAATATTTGTAACAATAGGTTGGTTCCTACAAACATTTATAAAAGATAATTTTTTTGTGGTTTTCTCCTGCAAGGGTTTCCACATTAAACTCTATGTGTTGTGATTTGAGTTTATATGTGGTTATTGTTTCTCAGTTAATGATTGATTGATGAATGATTAAATAAAGTAAAAAGTATCTTATACTGATTTACCACCCCCTTCTCAGTATAACCACAAGCTCAACAATTGGTATCTGAGTGGGTTTTTTTAGGAACAATCTAACCAATGGAAGGCATATCATGGATAAGCAAGGATAATTTACCAAAAATGGAACACCATTGTTTGATGGGAAAAATTATGTTTTTTGGAGAATAAAAATGAGATCATTTTTGTAGGCAAAAGGATTTGATGTTTGACAAGATGTAGTAAATGGATACACTGCACTAGCTTCTCTCTGAACAAATGATGCCAGGAAAAATCTTAGTGAAAACAATTCAAAGGTTATAAATTCCATTCTAAGTTGTCTAACATGTTCATAATTTTTTAAGGTTATGAATTATGATTCTATAAAGGAAATTTGGGACAAGATCAAGAATGTTTATGAAGGAGATGCTAAAGTAAAAGGGGCCAAGCTTCAGACTTACAAAGGACAATTTGAACATCTGAGAATGAAGGAATATGAAGATATTGCAACTTATTTTCTCTGAGTTGATGAAATTGTGAATACTCTAAGAGGACTGGGACAAAAATATTGAAAATTCAATTATTGTGCAAAACATACTGAGATCTCTCCCAATGATATTTGACCCTAAAATATTAGCTCGAGAAGAAAGACAAGATCTGGCTACGTTGAGCATGGATGAATTACATGGAATACTTACCGCATATGAAATGAGAACATAATAGGAAAATCCATCCAGAAGAGAAGCAACTTTCAAAGCCCCTAAGAAGATAAGAAAGAACAAGCCAAGGTCAAAACCCAACTCTAACAATAGTGATCATTCAGATAATGAAGAAGAAGCCAACTTGGTGAGAAAGCTAAAAAGAGGAACTACCAAGTACAAAGGTAAACTTCCTTTCAAATGCTTTAATTGTGCTAAAGTTGGCCATTTTGCTTCCAAATGTTCTTATGCAAGGGGTTCATATAGTTGTGAAGAAGAAGTTCCTAAGAAAGAAAAGAAACATCAGAAAAGAGACAAGGAAAAAAATAAATGAATATTTTTGAAAAAGAAAAGCCTCTATTCAAAAGATGATAGTTCCTCGTCCTTTGAAGATGATGATAGTGACGATGAATCAAGAAGAGTACTCTTCATGGTGTTAGAGAATCAAGAGGAAACTACTGAAAATAATGAAGGAGACTATGAACAAGAAGGAGAAGGGAATCTTGAGCCAGAATTGATCAGTGTCTTAAGTGATCTAAGAATAGTAAGGAAGAAAAAAAAGCCTCTCAAAGAAGAGTTAAGTAAACTAAAGGAAGGATTTCAAAACCCTAGCAAAAATTATGAAGAATCCAAGTAGACTATCATAGATCTAAGGATTCAGTTGGAATAATCCAAAGTGATTGAAGAAACACTCAAGAGACAATTGGAAAAAAAGAAGAAAATAACAAAGAATATGGAAGATGAAATAGTCTCACTAAGAAATGAACTATAGAAGAAGGACATCCCACTAAATTTAGTCAATAGCACCAAAATACTAGACAAAATCATCTGCAACAAAAAACCATTCTATGCAAGTATGGACTTGGATACAAGCAAAATAATACTCACAAGGGTTCAAGCTCTATGATAAGAGGAAATGAAGCAGAGCAAAGAAGTTATGCATGTACTATCAAGGGTTACATCAAGAAAGAAGAATGAAAGACTCTAAAGGAGGACGTACACAAACCATAAATAAAGAAGAATCAATAAGAATATCATGAAATAAGAGGAGCATGAAATCAACAACCAACAATGAAGAAGACCCAAGAAGATCATGATTTTAGAAGAACAACACCAACTAGAAGACCACTCACACCCAGGTACCAAAATATTTTTCTTGGTTTGTGTTATTCTTGCAATAATTTTGGGCTTAAAGCCATTAATTGTAGAGCCTATGCAAAGGGTAGAAACACATGGAACAAAAGTAACTATGAAAATCCCAAGAATCATTATGAAGATAATTATTCTAGAAAGCCTCATGAGACGTTTGACAAAAAATATAACAATTTTGGTGCTTTGGGTTATGAAATTGAATACTACAAATGTAACAATTTTGGACACATAGCTAGAAATTGCAGAAGTGATTTTATAGTTTGTTCAAGGGAAACTAGGCATGTTCCTTTCAATCATATAAGGGAACAACAAAGAACTTGGAAAAGGAAGCAAACATGTTTGAAGGTTGATGAATGTGGGTTTGTCTTACAAGCCCAAAATAGAAGAAGCCATTGGTATATTGATAGTGGATGATCAAAGCATATGGCTGGAGACAAAAATAGATTTGTAACATTAAAGAAAGAAAACGAGGGGTTTATCATGTTTGGAAATGATAACTCAACCAAAATTATAGGAAAATGCACAATCAATCTTGGAAACAAATATGTTGTGGCAGAAAATGTCATACTTGTTGAAAATATGAAGCATAATTTGCTAAGTGTGAGACAAATGTGTGATCAAGGATACACACTAATATTCAATTCAAAAGAATGTGAAATAAAGAAAGAAGGATTAGACAGACTAGTGGCAACAACGACAAGGACTCCAAACAACACACACACACACACACACACACATATATATTGAATGAGATCAAAGAAGAAATATGTTGTTTGGGAAAAAAGGATGGAAGTTGGCTTTGGTATAGGAGAATGGGCCATATACACTTTAATAATATTGTCAACATCAGCAAGAAGAAATATGTAAGACAAATTTGCCAGAAATTACAAAGCCAACGAATAGTATGTCCAAGCACTGTCAGCATGGAAAACAAATAAATGTTGAATTCAAGACAAATGAATACTCTACGACCGAATCATTGAAGATTGTACACACTGATTTATGTGGGCCCACAAGAACAAAAGGACTAGATGGTGAACAATACTTCATGTTACTCATTAATGACTACACCAAAATGACCTAGGTTTGCTTCCTTAAGAAAAATTAAGAAGATTTTGAATGTTTTAGGGTATTCAAGGAACTGTTTGAAAATGAAACTGATTTGAAAATCAAATGCTTAATATTAGATAATGGAAGTGAGTTTACTTCAAATGAATTTAGGGATTTTTGTAAAGAACAAGGAATAAAAAGACAATTCTCAACAACTAGAACACCTCGGTAAAGTAGAGCTGCTGAAAGGAAAAAGAAAATTGCACAAGTAATGGATAGAACTGTGTTGAATGACTCCAAGCTAAGTGATATCTTTGGGGACAAGTAGTGCATACATCTGTTCATATCTAAACAATAATAATGATAAGACTCCATGTGAGTTATGGAAAGAAATACCAACCAATGTCAATCACTTTAGAGTGTTTAGAAGCAAGTGTTACATAAAAAGGAAAGACAAGAAGATTGAAAAATTTGACTCCTGGGTGGATGAAGGAATATTTGTTGGGTACTCATGCAAAAGCAAAGCATATAAGTGCTACAATATAAGACTTAACAATATAGTGGAAAGCATCAATGTAAAATTTGATGAAACAAACTTGCTGAAGACCAAGAAGGGAAGCAAAAATTCAAACATCTTTGAATAACAGGAAAATGAAGAACTGAGTAAGAATAGGAGGAAGAAGAAGAAGATCAACAAGAAGAGAAGCAATCAGAAGCAGAACAAGAAGAAAACAACCAACAAGATTTTTAGACATCTTTTAGGACACATAACAATCAGGTTCAGAAGAATCATCCCCTAGAACAAATCATTGGAGATAGAAGTGTCAAAGTAGAAACCAAAAGAAGAAGACAAGCACAAACACTGAAACAATGACATTTTTCATTACTATCCACAGTTGAACCAAGTAAATTTGAGGAAACCATAAATGATGAACATTGAATCAGGGCTATGGAAGAAGAACTAAATCAAAGAGAGAATAATGAGACATGGGAACTAGTTCCAAGACCAAAGGAAAATATGTGATTGAGACAAAATAGGTCTTCAGAAACAAGCTAAACAAAGATGGACAAGTAACCAGAAACAAAGCAAGACTAGTGTGCAAAGGATATTGAATGAATAGATTTTGAAGGAACCTTTGCTCCTGTGGCTAGAATGGAAGCAATCATAATGTTCTTGGCTTATGCATGCTCCAAAATGATCAAAATGTATCTGATGGATGTAAAATCAACTTTTCTAAATGAAGAATTAGAAGAAGAAGTCAACATAGAACAACCAAGGGTTTCTATCATAAAAAAAGAAAGACTATATTTACAGATTGAAGAAAGCTCTCTATACTCAAGATTAGACAATTA
>JASDQU010738969.1:84208-97779 GCA_032191745.1 Picea mariana | reverse complement strand
TAAGTGGAGGGGGGGGTCCGGAATCACGTATGCAGTTTTCCGACGGCCACGATCGAGGAGCCCGGATCAACGGCTCATGAGCAGCCTCATCTCTCTCAGCTACCCCGACTTTAACCCGCGTGGGCCCATCTCCCGTCATGTCATCTCCCTTTCCGCCTTTCCCGTGCTGCCATGTGTCATCCATCCACCTCCCCTCTTTGGTCCGCGTGGTCCATCTCTCTTCTCATCATCCATTTACCACCTGCCACGTGTCCTATTCCCTCCACGTCAAATTCCCACTAAAACGCGTCCCCTACGTCTACCCTCTGGCCCCCTGCACTCATTCCTTTTTGCCAAGGGTCTTTCCGTCAACCCTCCTCGCCTCCCTATCTGTTCAGTCCTTGTCCACATAATCCGACGCCACCACCCCAATCATGTGCCCCATCCTTCGCACTGGCCTCTACGCCTACCCGTCCTCCAAGCTGTTCAGTTATTCTAGGTGGCGTCGTGAGGAGTATTCCATATCCCGAAATGCTGAGTTGGTTGGGCCGTTCTCAATCCCAAGAAGTAGTTATTGAAGCGGTTGGTGGTGGTTAGACATCGTCTCCGCCATAATGGGGACGTCCTGCAAATAATTAAAGGCACGTCGATTCGCCGATGAAACTGTCAGAAGATCGATCGCGTCTGCCATAAGTTGCACGACCATTCAAAGATTGCGGCTGCAGATTGTCAGAAGCCATGCAGACGCAAAGCTTTCAATGCAGTTTCTTGGTTCCGCTGCTGTTGTTGTTTTGAGTATATGTAGGCATTTGTGCCATTTTTGTATCTATCGATGGTAGAGATAAGCTCCCGACTGTAAAGTTTCAGCGAACATTCTGGTATCCTGGTTATGCCTCTGTGTTTGAGATTTCTTGGTCTATAACAAACAGTTTTCTTTTTCCATCTATGTTTCGTCTTGTACCAGAGAATTCACAGTCGAATGATTCGTGTGGATTGAACAATCTTGTTATAATAAAGGATTTGTTGTGACATTGTTGTGCCCTCTGGTATCTGTATTTGAATGTGAAAGGATTTTGTGTTCGAATGCTTTCTTCTCCAGTCTGTTACAAACCGGATGTATGTGATAGACCTCCGCACTCTTCTTATACAAGTCTTCCCCCTACTCACCCTTTATTATGACTCATTGTTTGATGTTTATCAAGACCTCACTCGTTCATGCATGCCTGGTCTGGTTTTTGAGTTGAGATGATATTATCCTGAGTTTTCCTCCATTTGATCACCCCTTTAAACAAATCGTGACATTAAACTGATGGGCGTCGGGCTCTACTCCTGCAAGCAATCCAGGAGTGACCTCCGATAGCCAACAGGTTTAGATACAAATATTCTGCGGGCCTCAAATAAGAGAGTCCATCATGTTAGTGGGAGTTTGTGCTGGTTTAATATTTGATATCTCCTAAAAATACTGCAACAGCTCAGGGGGAGCATGTTTTCTTTGACATTGATGTCAAAGGGGGAGAAAAGGAGTGGTCCGGACCGAATGCTATAGTTGAAGGTCCAAAAAGATTAGCGCAGTCGTTCGGGGTTGCCATCAATGCCAAAGGGGGAGATTGTTGGCATGTTTACAGGTAGAGTGTGCTTGTCATTGATGGCAAGATCAGAGTGTGCAGTGATGGAAAAACAGGAACAACGTAAGCTCAGGAGGATTAGCGCAGAGTCGAACGCAGTGTGTAGGTGTGCACCAAGGACGAGGTTAACTCATTTCCAAAGCTTAGGAGAGATAGCGTACTCAGGATCTTAGACAGATCAAAGGTTGAAGCCTTTGACACTTAGAAATTACTCCAAGTCAGGAGGATGTGTAAGCTCAGGAGGAGAAGTGACAGTGATCATTGGATCCCATTCAGAATTCCCGATGACTGTCAGATATGAATTCAGACAGGAGGAGCACAAATATGGAGGACAGATCTTGGGCATTAGATCCGAGCATAGGGTCCGACCATCGTTGGATCCAGGAGAACTTGCACGTTCTTTAAATTGCTAGGAGAAGCGGGCTTACAAAATCCTGAAACAGGCACATCAACAAAGACTCCATGTTGGATTTTCAGATATCGGGAGTTGGAGGTGCCAAGGAAACACTTCATCACATAAATGCTAAAGTGCCGAAATGTGAAACACAAAAAATCCTGAAACAGGCACATCAACCAGAGTTTCGGATACTGGGAGTTGGAGGAGTCAAGAGTCGAGACTCTTCATCATAGGAGTCCTGAAGTGACGAAATGCGAAATGCCAAAAATCCTAAAACAGGCACATCAATCAGAGTTTCAGATACCAGGAGTTGGAGGAGTCAAGAGTTGAGACTCTTCATCACAGGAGTCCCGAAGTGCCGAAATGCGAAATGCTGAAAAACCTGAAATAGGCACATCAATCGGAGTTTCAGATACTAGGAGTTGGAGGAGTCAAGATTCGAGACTCTTCATCATAGGAGTCCTGAAGTGCCGAAATGTGAAACGCCGAAAATCCCGAAACAGGTGCATCGACCGGAGTTTCGGATACCGGGAGTTGGAGGAGTCAAGAGTCGAAACTCTTCATCACAGGAGTCTCGAAGTGCCGAAATGAGAAATTGTGAAAGCGTTGTATGGATAAGTGCTTGGTCATCGCCAGTGGTCACATCGTTGAAGAGATATAGAAAAGAGTTCGAAGAGACAAGCTCCATTTCGGAGGTTGGGACATGGAGAGTCGAGACGACTCATCACAGAATCCCCAAAACGCGAAATGTGAAATGCGTGTTTAGAATTGGCCCCTGGTCATAACCTATGGTCACATCGACGAAGGCTCAAGGGAGGAGGTAGCACGAAGCTAATATCCATTTTGGAGATCGCGACTTGGAGAGACGAGGTGCCTCACCACAGGAATGCTAAAATGCCAAAATGTCGAATTGCGAAATGGAAAAATAAGCACGAGACCCATCATTTATGATCCAACGGTGTAGGTTATTCGGGAATATGATCGAAGGGATATTGTTACTCTTCATAGTTAATTGATCAGTGGAGATTCAGTTGCTGATGCGATTTTTGGAGGTTCACAGTGTAACTGCTAGAAACGAATGATTGTTTCTGCTAGAGGACTCAAAGAGACTTCAGGGTGATCGCCAGAGTAGATGAAGAGTCTCAAGGAATTTGCTAGTGGAATGAAGACTATTCATAGAGGTGATTGACAAATGGAAGAGCGTCGAAGCCTGTAACTGCAACAGAGAGGATGAACTCGACTGTGACAGAGAAGAAAAAGAGTCTCGACTGCTAGAGAGGCTAAGGAATCTATGCATAACACTCGATGATGATGAACGCATGGGCATAACCACCAGAAAAGATGAGGAATTGCCATGATGATGAGGCAGAGGACTCGAGACAAGGAGAAGATGCAGAACAGAGAGAGTGTGTTGATGCTTGAGCGAGCGAAGTAGAGCAAAAATTGATGTGGTAGTGAACAACTGGATGAACAGAACGGTGGCACGTTGAAGAGAAAGCAGAGGCACTGTGCATGGAGGATGCAGAAGGTGCACATATAATATAACTACGCAGAACAAAGAAGAGATGGTGGTTTCTATTGAGAGGGATTTATGCGCGTAGAAGGAGGCAGAGTGCAGCAGTTGAAATGCACAAAAGAGGAATGGTGCATTGAAGGGACATGGCGCACAGAGCATAAAAGGAAAAAGAACATAAAGCGTAAGGGGAGTGTGCAGGAAGACACTGATGCAGGTAGAGCAGAGCAATGTAGCACAACAATGATATGACCGGTAAGCCATTGATAATTATTGTATCACTGTGATAAACTTATATATAGCAAACTTTATATTTAAGGGTGATAGGGAGGTGCTAGGGAGGACTGTTGTCCTCAGAGGTTCAAGTGGGTGCTTGAACACAGAGAGTTGTAGCTTCCATCTGGTTGCAGCCAAAGAAACCAGGGTGGCAGGGTGGTGCAAGGGAGAACTGTTGTTCTTTGTTATACAGGTTGGTTCTTGTGTGACTAGAAGTTGGTGCTTCCATCCAGTTGGTGCTGGAACACTTGGGGAGTTGGTGATTCCTTTTAGTGGGTGTTAGAGAAACCAGGGAGTTGGTGCTTCCTTCTAGTGGGTTCTAGAGAAACCAGGGAGTTGGTGCTTCCTTCTAGTTGGTGCCAGAGAAACCAGGGAGTTGGTGCTTCCTTCTAGTGGGTGCTAGAGAATTCAGAGAGTTGGTGCTCTCAGCAAGTAGCAGCTTGCAAAACAAAGTTTGTAGCCTCATTATGAGTTGGTGCTCATAAGTATGATAATGTACAACATGTAAAGATTACTTATCATATAAAGAAGAAAAGGTTTTTACCCCTTATGGGTTTCCTCAGGAAATATTTGTCTCTGTGTATCTCATATGTGTGAATGATGCTGAATGTTCTATTGCTTACTTCCCTGCATTATTGTGATTGTCATTGAGTGCTCTGTAAAGAGTTAAAATAAGAAAAATTGTTTAAGCACGGTAACAACTAATTCACCAGCCCCCCTCTCAGTTGTCAAACATCTTCGACATATAGAAGAAGGATGATGACTATACTAGCAAGAGTCGGTGCAACACATCCTACAGCTTCCAAACAATATTCTAACTTGTTGTTGTATATGCCAAAAAGGGTAGGGGATAGAGGACAACCTTGTTTGACTCCTATATTGTATTTGATTTATTCTATCCATCCCTCAATGCTCCTAATATTGGCAATAACGTTCTCATACAACTGTACTGCAATAGTTCTTAGCTCGGAGGGAAATTTTAGCTCTTCTAACCTATTCCAAAGGTTAGTCCTAGGGACAATGTCAAAAGATTTCCTAAAGTCAATGAAACAACAAAGGACTTTGGTTTTATTGTTGCGACGCTACTTTGCAATGATCCTAAGCATGAAAAGGTGGTCCATAGTTGAATAATAAGAAATAAGAAATTGTTTCATAATTGTTTCAATATACTTCATCTGATTCAACTAGAGCTTTCTAGTGACTCAATCTCTTTTAATCTCCATTCCCAAAATGAAGTTAGTTGCACCTAGATCCTTCATGTCAAATTTGGAGGATAGTTTCTTCTTCACCTCCTTTATTACATCCATGTTTTTTCCAATCAACAACATGCCATCGGTATACAAAGCTACATATATGAAACACCCACCTTCTTCCTTGGAATATATGTAGTGATTATCTTTGCTTCTCAAAAATACAAAACTAAGGATGTATGCATCAAACTTTTGGTACCACATCCTTGGAAATTGATTTAGACCATAAAAGGGTCTTTTGAGTTTGCACACCAACTCTTGTTTTCCCTTTACTACAAATCCTTTAGGTTGTTTCATGTAGATTTATTCTTCCAAGTCCCCATTTAGGAACATTGTCTTCACATCCATCTGTTCTATCTCTAGATTGAATGTTGTAGCCAAAGACATCGGTACTCTAATGGAAGTTAGTTTTGCAACAGGGGAAAAATCTCACCAAAGTTGACTCCCTCGGCTTGGGAATATCCTTTCTCTACCAGTCAAGCTTTGAACTTCTCAACTTGACTTGCGACATTCATCTTCTTCTTGAACACCCACTTTCTACCAACGGGCTTTCTTCCACTAGGTAACTTGACTAAGTCACATGTCTTATTCTCTTAAAAGGATTACATCTCTTCGACCATGGTGTCCTTCCATAGTTTACCCTTTTTTGAGTCGACTGCCTAACTGACCGACTTGGGCTCATCACCAATGGAAATTAACACGAATGCGAAATGGAATTCGGGTGGACTATACCTTTCAACTGGTTTTCTTATTCTTTCTGACCTCCTTACCACCAGATTCAATTGTTCCACCTCTTCCTCAGATTCATTCGACTCACCTGAATCATCTTCTTCATTCCTTAGTTCAAACTGCATCATATCAGGATAACTCTTGGTCTAAACAACTTCCTCAGGCTCAGATTTACCTCTGAATTCTCTGAAGACCACATCTTGACTATACATTGTTCTCCTTGATGTAGGATCCCAGAGCTTATATCCTTTCATCCCTTCTATATACCCAATGAAAATAAATTTTACTTCCTTCTTGTCCAACTTGCTCCTCTTTTCCTTGGGAACATGCACAAATGTATCACATCCAAATACTTTGAGATGTTCCATAGAAGGATTCTTACCGGACCATACCTCATTTGGAGTCATGTCGACTAGTGCCGATGAAGGAGACATATTCACCAAATATATTGTAGTGTCAACTACCTCCGCCCAAAATTCTTGTGCGAGCCCAACACCACTGAATATGATCCTTGCCTTATCCATCAACGTTCTGTTCATTCTATTGGAAACTCCATTTTGTTGTGGGGTATATGTTGTGGTATTTTTTCATGCTATGCCACAATTCTTATAGAACTGATCAAATTCCTTTCCACGGAATTCACCACCATTTTTAGTCCTCAACACTTTAATCCTCTTCTCTGTCTGATTTTCCACAAGAGATTTAAACTCCTTAAATATCTCGAAAAACTATGATTTCTTCCTTATGAAATATATCCATGTCTTCCTGAAAAAATCATCTATGAAGGAGACATAATATAGGGATCCACCAAGTGAAGGCACTATGACTGGGCCAAACACATCATTATGCACCAGTTCTAGAATCCCATTTTCCCTTGTCACTCCATATGGGAACCTCACCCGACTTTGTTTCCCATATATGAAATGTTCACAAAAGTTGACTTATAAACCACATTCAGGAAAAACTTTGACCATACCTTTTCTTTGCATATCTCGAAGTCCTTTTTCTCCAATGTGTCCCATCCTCTTGTGCCATAAACCAGTCGGGTCAAGTTCCTCATGTCTTGTCAAGTCAGTTTGAACTGACTTAGCTCTAGTCGAGTCGAGTTGTGTCAACATCGATTCAATTCGAATCCCAGTCAAATCGATTTCAGGAGCAACGATGTTGTTGCATCCAATCAAGTCAACATTCCATAACAACTTGTAGATGGTACCAATCCAAACTCCTCTCATTAATACCATCTCACCTCTGACCATTTTGCATGAATCCTTTTGAAATAGAGTATGCATGCTTGGATCCCTCATTTTGCTGACATATATTATATTTCTTTCCAAACCTGAAATGTGTAGCACACATGGAAGAGTTCTTTTCCTCCCATCCTATAGTGTCAGCCAGACTCTTCCTCGTCCGAAAATTTTGGTTGTCGATTCATCCCCTAGGAACACATCACCCTCATCATATTGCTCATATTCATAGAACCATTCTTTATGTGGTGTCATATGATAGGATGCTACTGAGTTCATCAACCAAACATATTGATCTGACTGTGTATCGGTCGACGCTAGGTACACATCACCTCCCTTTTTCGAGGTCATATTTCTCTCAGTCGACTGCTTCTCGTCGGATCCATCACTAACCTTTTGTTTCCTTCAACTGATAGTCCTGTTTATAATGCCCAACTTTACTGCATTTTCATCATCTTCGCATCGACTGAACCAGGGATTTAGATCTACCCTTCTACTTGAACTTTCTACTGTAGAATCCTCCTTTGTCTCTGTCTATTGGTTGACCTCTCACTACCAGAGCATCTTTGGTCGATCCTTCCATGTTCTTCCTTCTCATTTCTTCCAACAGTAGAGAATCAACCACATCCTCTAGCACTAGTGTGTTTGTATTACTCTCAATAGCCACGACTAATCTATGACAGGAGTCTAGAAAAGAACATCATAGGATGATTCATTTCTCCTCATTAGTGATATTTATATCCAAAGATGATAACTTGTTTAACATGGTGTTAAACAAATTTAAATGCTCAGTCACTGAATTTCCATCACTCATCCTCATAAGATATAGTTTATTTCTGAGAAATAGATTATTTACTAGATATTTCGATTGGTATAAGCTTCCCAACTTGTTCCACATTTTCTTGGCTGAATCTTCACCTGATACATTTAGCAACACCGAATCTGTAAGACAAAGTCGTATTGTACTTCTTGATTTTATTTTGAGTTTCTCCCATTCTTCCGTCAACATGCATGTTGGTTGGGTACCTGGACAGACCATTGTCCATTGTTATCGATCTACAAGAAGGTCTTCCATTTTAAGCTTCCAAAGCTCAAAATTATGGCCATTGAATATTTCTATCTCCATTATGGAACTTCTCTCCATTCTTTACTGTGATCTTTAAAACAATTTATGACTTACAACTCTTACTGTACCTAGGGTCTAGTTCTCAGATTCAATAGTTGCATATCAAGATCTGATATACTTGCTAAAGCATTACACCGCTTTGATAACTCACTTGTGAGGGAATAACTAAGCTCTAATACCACATGTCAATAAATGCAAGACACATCCACACTAATCCTAGCATAAGATAAGAAGAATTTAGTCAAGAACACAAATGAAAACAAGAAATCACACAGTACACCGAGATTTTACCCTGGAAACCCTTAACCGGGAAAACCAACATTCCTTTGAGCGTTCTTCTCTCTTGTTGTCTTATTCATTTAGAATAAATGGTTACATGTATAACCTTGGTCCACACCTAAGACACAATCGACATCATACCCTCTTGAACAAGAAAGAACAACCCTGTAGAAAAATTGGCTTACATATGCATGATCAACAAACTACACTTACACATTCATTAAACTACAAAAGTGCACTCTATGATCACCTAACAAAATCATCCTTTATGACCTTACAAGACGCCTCTTGATATGCTTTACAATAGGAAAAACCATAAATATTGGCACCCAAATATGGTTACAGATCCATGCATATCAGTGGCTACAAATCCCGCAAATCCAAGGATTTTGTTACAGCCGACTCTAAGTTAGGTTTACCAGTTGACTACCGGTATTCCTTCATTCGGTCTCTATTTGGTCATTTCACGCCTACACTTCGACCTCTTTTTGGTTGACTTGTCATTGATATCTTTGACTTTGAATTTATCCGGTTGACTTCCTCAACCTTCGAATTGTTGTCGATCTACCTCAACTTGACTGTCAGTCGATTAACCTCGACTGGAATTTCACTACAAAGAATATAGAAACCCAACAGTTTTTTATGGAACCTCCCCGAAAAATATATCCCTTAGTTGTTTATAGTGGAGGTTGTTAATGGAGGCAGGAAGTTGGAGGTTTTTGCAGAGGTTTTTTTCTCAGTGCACATTTAAGGTATATGTGCATGGTAAGTTCATGAACAATAATGCACCAGTTCATCAATGTTTCAATAGCACCACCCATAATTTGTGATGAAATTATATGCACCAAATAAATCCCACTGGTGTCGTTGAGCATTACGCATCGGTGCACCTAACTATCATCAAGCACACCATGGTAGGGTAAATAAGAAAATTACCAAACCGATTTTCATTGTTATAGTGCATCCCATGCATCTAAACTCTCAAGAAAACACTGATGCTCACCTTTCTTCCTGAGACGACCTTTTTCAAGTGCTCTACACCGACTTGGATAGCTCCATTGGTGGATTCCACAAATTTCCAAATTTTGGAGATTACCACAAATTTTCATTTCCTCTAAGCAGTGAAACCCTTCCTCCTCAGGACAAAAGAGACCAGGTAAATTATTTGTTACCTTACTATTTGCATTTTCATCCAATAAAAAATGGAATTTAGCTTTAAATTTGGCATTTTTTTTCAATTTCACGTGGTGCGCTTGAACGGTTTGCCTCTCCCCAAAGCAATGTGTAATGTGTTAAATTCATAATGAGAATCGTTGTTGATGTGTCTCATATATGTCTTAACTGGTGTTGTTCAAACAAGTTCACCATGATAAATTATTAAAAAAACAAAGTGGTGCGTCTTTTTGAACGCCCTAAAACCGAAGCACATTGGGATTATACTCGCACCTGTACATTTCACTTCATTAATCACACCGCTAGCTCAACGAGATATAAATTTTAACCTAGTTTTGCACCAAGTTTAACCAATCACATCGGGGAGTACCCGAACCATAATGCACTAGCACTTCAATGTTCAAACGCACCACTATACTTTATAATAAAAATACATGCAGTGAATAAATTGAACTAGTGCACCTAACTGTTGTCAAATGCATCGCGGTAGGGTAAAAAAAAATACCAAATCGATTTTCATTTTTTCAGTGCATCCCATGCATCCAAACTCTCAAGAAAACACTAATTATCACCTTTCTTCCTGAGATGCCTTGTTTTTGGTGGTCTACACTGACTTGGATAGCTCCATTGATGGATTCCACACATTTCCAAATTTTGAAAATTACCACGATTTTTAATTTCCTCTTAATGATGAAACTATGCCTCCTCGGGATAGAAGAGACCAGGTGAATTATTTATTACCTTCCTATTTGGATTTTCATCCAATCAAAATTAAAATTGAGGTTTAAATTTGGCATTTTTCTCAATTTCACACGGTGTGCTTGAACGGTTCGGCTCACCCCAAAGCGGTGCATACTGTGTTAAATTCATAGTGAGCACCTCCTTTGGTGCATATCATATATGAGATGCATTGGCATTGGTCAATCAAGTGCACCATGATAAATTATTAAAAACCAAAGTGGTGTGTCCTCCATAACGCCCTAAAACCGACACACAATGGGATTCTACCCACATTGGTGCATTTCACTTCATTAACCGCACCACTAGATTAACGATTTATAAAATTTAATGTAGAGGTGCACCAAGTTAAACCAATGACATCGGGGTGTACTCGAAACATAATTCCCCAAACTATCAATGTTCAAACGCATTGCCACACTTTATAATAAAAAATACACACACAGAATAAATTGCACCAGTCTCATTGAAAATTACGCCTTAGTACACTTCACTTAAATAACCACACCACTAACATAATGATTTATAAAATTTAATGTAGCGGTGAATCCATTTTAATCCAACACACTGGTACTATATACAGAAACGCATCGGGACATATATTGCCCAAATTTTCTTAGCGGGGAGTCTCATTGGATGCCTTATTCCCAGTGCTCTATCATTTACAATGCACCAAGGTACAAAACATCGGTGCTCCACTATCATGGTGGTATTGGAGCGTTAATAGTAACACATCACACCGCTTCAGTTGCGATAATGAAGTTTAGCTTAGCAATGTCCATCATTCCAACGAACGCACCAGTGTCATAAAGACAACAGTGCTAGGGTGAATTCTGAATAACCAATTAGAGAGTTGTGACTTAGTAGGTGCACCGTTGCAATCTATGGTGGTGCATAAATAGATGTTGCGTACTGGTACATAAATGTTGAACGTACACATTGCGATGTGTTTTGAAAAATAAACAACATAGTTTATCATCTGTAAGGCTTTTTAGTGGCGTGTTAGTAATACAATGCACTAGTAGAAAGCATTTCGGTGCTCTGGTAGATATGGCACACTGTTGCTTTTGGTTTAACAAAGGGAACTATGGATTTGTGTGCTATAAATTTTAGCATTGCGGTGTGTCTTTGTTAACGAAATGAACCGACAAGGTTAAAAGCACTAAGCCGAAACGATTAAAATTTGATAAAGTGCATATATTCCTATGTGAAGCACCATTTAGTGGGGTTGTTGTTTTTATATAGCACACCATCCTTGAAGCATATGTTCCATTGGAAGCGCACCAGTTGCTTTTAAGTTTTTTTTGCAAAAAGAAATTATTGTTTTTTTTAAATACACACCATTTATATATGTATTTGTTTTATAATTTCAATTTATTTTATTTGTATATATGTGCCTAAGAATATTTCTATGTGAATCAGAGACAATGATGAAAAGAGGAGGAGGAGGCAGAGAAATGACAGTTCGAGAGGCACACATTTGTGCGTGAGTGAGAGGCCAAGGAGAGGGATAAGACCTTTTGATGGATATTGTCCTCTTGAAGTTTTATCAGGAAGGTACATCCCTTAGGGGGAACTCTGCATTGTTACAACAGTTGATTCATGGCTAGGATCATGCGAGACATGGGTTCAAGATCGATCTTGATTTGTGGTATCATCCCATAGAGGAGGATGTCTATTTCATAACTGGGTTGTCTAGGAGGGGGGTGTATTTTCCCCATTTCCCCGTGCTACTGCCCAGTGTTGCATGAGATACCCAACTGACATATGTGAAAATAAATGTCAGTCTGCATATTCTTTTGGATTAAGAGTTTCTAGGTTCGTGGTGGTAAGCTACAGATAGGTTCATTTTAGAGACATGATGTTAGGTCACTATGTCATATGCTCTCATCACTATCGTAGTATATATTTAATGGGAAGCACATTAGCTTCTCTATGTTGTATTATGAAGATAGTTTATTGTAGGATCCCCAACTGATTAGGTGGGAAGATGTTTTTGAGATAGTTTTGTCATGCATTAGATCATTGTCGCTTTGTTTTTTCGGGGACGAGATTCTTCCCATTCACATATGATTATGAGAGAGGTAATATTATCGTTATGTTTTGATCAATCTATTTGAATATTTTTATTTCTTATTTAATACACATGTAATTTGTTGTAACATTTTGTTTTAATTATCTTATTATTAGTATCTATTTTTTTGCAGATATTGGCACATATATTGGGGATGCACCTCCCCAACATGAGGATGAGGTGATAGAGGAGGAAGAGGACCAACCTCCAATACTACAGAGACCCCACATGCCACGCAGGCTAGATACAAGAGTTCGACTAGAGGTGGCAAATGAGCTATGTTGTGTCATGACTAGTCACAAGGTGGTACCTGGCACTCGCTAGAGACATATTATGGGTATATGAGATCTCTACTACATGGAGGTTTTTTCCTCATGACATGACGATAATGATGCGTCATATTGTTGGTGTCGTCAACCTCATCGATATGTTGAGGGGTGGTGCTCATGATTCCACTACATCTAGCTCATCAACAAAGCCATTCACATCCTCTACTCCACCACATGGTCCTCCTCCTCCTCTGTATTATCCTCCACATGAGTCATTTGTAGCATCTATCAATCCTCTTGCTTCCCCTCCACTTGTGTCTGAACTTTCATCCATGTATGATCCTCATCCTCCTCTTCATGTTTCCCCTCCACATGTGTCTGAACCTGTATCCACATTTGATCCTCCTCCTCCTCCACATGTGTGACCATATTCTACTATTCCTCCCCAACATAGTTACCAACTTAATGAGAAATGTGACCTCAAAATGAGAACTCTGGCCCAAAAAACCCATATTTTTGCATAAAAACCATCAAAATCAACCCCCAAATCAAAAAGTGGTGCTACCGGTAGCACCATTTTTTAAAACGGGGTGAAAATTACAACATTTTTCAAACATGGGCTTCAAAACTTAGACAATAGCTCAGAAAAACCTTAAAATCAACACCTAAAAACAAATAAGATGTTTTTGATTTTATTTTTTTCTTTTCAAAACATTAAATTTTGAGATCATTTTAAATCGTATTTTTATCACTTGGTACCATTAAAACCAAAACCTCAAAATCAACCATCAAATTGAAAATTACTGCTACCGGTAGCACCCATTTTAAAATTGGGTATGAAAATGACACATTTTTATAATGTGGTAAAAGAACTCATAATTACTATAAACAAAATCATA